>VXBW01007282.1:1448300-1492241 GCA_013400375.1 Thinocorus orbignyianus | reverse complement strand
AAAAAAAAAAAAAAAAGAACACACACTGACAAGAGGAGCAGGGGGACACAGCAGCAAGGACCACCCACAGCACATCCAGACCTGCTTCAGCTTGTGAACAACCAGCAGCACATCTCCAGTGTCCCTGACCAACCCCCGTATCTCCAGCCTCCAAGGCTCCTTCCCAAATCAAGGGCAAACCCGGCCACATCTGTAACCTCAGAGACCTGACCCTGGCTCACGAGAGAGGCAAAATCCAGAGATAACAGTCATGGCCACAGCACTGCACAAGCCTTACTTGCCCATCTTGTCCAGTTACCACCCCGCAAAGCCCAGGGCACCACTGCTGTGACCCAGCAAGCCATGGTCTCAGACAGGCTGCCATGCTGAGATGTGTCCCAGGCCATGGAGTGACACGGCAGGGGCGGACAGACCAGGGCAGGATCACACACCACCAGGAAACGGCAACGTAGCAGCTCCCCAGCCTCACTCCAACCCAGCTGTGCTTTCAGTTCTAGCAGCAGTTCACGAAGCCGCTCGAGACGGACCAGCCCCACTCCTCCCCCCTCAAATCCCACAGCAGCATCTTCAGCATAGCATCAGTTCGGAAAGGTGCCAGCTCCAGCCAGGGCCCCACCAGCACCCACAGCCACTGCTGATGGACAACTCGCCCAAGCTTGCCCTCCTGCTCTCACCCACCGGCCCCGCAGCCCTTCGGGGACACCCCTGGGGCGATGACTCTTCCTCCCAGCTACGAGGCACAATGCTGGGTCAAACTGGGTACTTTTGGAAAACGCCATTTGTTACCAGCTTGTGATTTTGCAGAGAGGGTAACGCAATCAGCTGCACTTTTGAGTAGCCCCACTGCGGTGCCTGCTCTCACAGTGCCAAAGCCACAACCAAGGCAGCTGCAAAGCAGGTGATCCTGACCCAGAAGACAGAGCAGAGCAGGAGCAAGGCAGGCAACTGGCTGAGAAGGAGTTTCCACCCTTATGGTGGGAATCACAACTTTCTAGAGCTACTTCTGGGCCCCAGGAGCAGATCTCACCCTTCCAACACATGCCCCCTGTGAGAGAAGGCAGCTCACCAGCCCAGAGAAGGTTTCACCTGCTGAAGCCCACCTGGTGCTGGGCAAAGGAGCCCAGTAAATGCCACAGCAGCTCTGCAGCCATCCCCCTGCCTCAGCCGAGCAAGGAGCAACGCGGTGTTAGCTCAGCCCTTGGAGATGCCCAGGGACACTGCCCTGAGCAGGAGACTCCACACAGCCACCTGCCAAGATACGGTGCACAAGGCCAGGGCCCTCCTTTGCTGGGCAGGTCTCCGTTCGCACCCACCAGCAGCTCCAGGCCAGTGATGGCTGGGAGAGATAAGACTCCCCAGGGCTACGTCACCCCCTCAGCAGTCTACAGCATTAAGTGGCACCAGGGACAGCCCAGCCCTCCCACTCGCTCACAAGAAGGACCAGTTCCTCCAGATGCTGTGAAGGATCTCCCCACTCACCTCCCGAGCAGGCTGGAGGTGCAGAGTGGAGCAGACCCACCTCCCACCCCAGCCAGCCCGGGGAGAGAGGCCACGAGCACGTTACAGTCGCTGTCACAGGGAGGATGCTACACCAGTACACACACAACGCAGCAGCTTCAACTACTTCGTGAGCACAAGTCTTGGATTCGACTGCCCTTGGCACCTTCCCCCACGAGAATCAGGGCTGGCAGGGGGGGTGTGTGTGGGGGGGAGCTCCACGATGGAGGGGAGGCATCCGAGTGAGCTGCAGGGTCAGAGGAAAGGCTGCGGGGAAGATCAGCTCGGCAGCAATGCTGTCAGAAGTCTCTGGGCCAGGAGGGGCCAAATCCCAGCGCGCCCCAGGGTGCAGGAAGCCAGCGAGCCTCCCCGGTCCAGCTCCACCATAAGGCAACTCTTTTTTTTTGTGTTTTTTGTTTTTTTTTGTTTGTTTTTTTTTTGTTTGTTTGTTTCTTTTTTTTCTTCAATAATATTTCCAAGGAAGAAAGCAAAAGGGAGATTTGTCTTTTTAAAGAGTTTTTTTTGTTGTTGTTGGTTTAGAGGAGTTTGTGGGGATTTTTTTGTTGTCGTCATTTCATTTTTCCAAGGGAAAAGGAAGAGAAAACCTCAGTCGGCAAAGTCCTGTCTTTGCATGCAATGGGTGTTCCTGGAGCAGCAGGTGCACCGTCCACACAGGCTCGAGTCCAGGTGCCTGCTGGCCTCCCACCAGCCATCCTCACAGGAAGGAGTCAGAACAAGCCTATCCTTGGCAAAGGTCCTTTGGTTGACTTCCAAATTGTCCGTGATGGAAGGGAGAGGCGGGCGGAGGGAGAGCCAGACCCTCGGGAAGGTTGGAGGTGAAGACACTGAGGGAGGGGGGGAACCACGAGGTCAAACAGGGTGATGCTCCTGTCGCGGCGGTCGATGTCGGAAAGGCATCACCGCACGTGGAATGGGAGACGTCAGCCAGGTCATGGAGATCAGAGGCTCCGCAGCGTGGTGACACGCCACGGCTTCGGTCCCCCATCAGGGAACCTCACTCCTCCGAGCTTCCTAAGCAGGCTGCCCTGCGATCCGAGGGGGGACACAGCGGGGAGCCATTGGGGCTGCACAGAGCAGACTTGTTTTGGTAAATCCAGACGAACTTCTAGCAATAATTTAAAACTTGATATATATATATAATAATAAAAAAATCTCCCCTTTCCAACCCAGCCAAAACATATTTTTTTGTTTGAAGAGACACTAAGACATGAGTGTGTGCACAGGAGGGCAGGGAAGGGAGAGCAAAGGATGGGTCTGCTGGGAGCGGGTCTGGCTCTGGGTCAGGGTCGTAATAGCAAAATGGTGATTTAGATGCAGATCGTCTTTGCTTTCCAGCCACAAGAGAAAAAATCGTGTGCGTTGAAGTTTCTCCCGAGCAGCCTATTCCTGGGCACCCACCTTCCAGCTCCCTTCCTATCTCACCCCCTCATGTCTCCCCTTCTCCAAGCCAGTCCCCCACCAACCCACCCCGTCCCCCCAGCAGGAAGCAGGCGCTGCAGCCTCTCTACTTCCCCAGTGTCTGCGATTCTGCAGCCGACGGGGCGGGGGGTTGCTGGCTCAGGTTTTTGGCATCCTCGTGTGCAGGCTGGCTGGGCGAGGCGTGGGCTTGGCTGGATGGGCACTGGCTGACCGTTTTGCTGGAAGACTGGGATGGGTAGCGCTTCCTGCCATCTCCCCCTGACGTCGTAGGGTATCTCTTGTGTCCACCTTCCTCCCCCATGGGTGGCTGGAAGAGAAGCACCCCAGTATCAGCACAGCCTCCTCCAAACGCAGATCTCCCCCTCCCCCTGGATCATAGAACTGCCTTTCTGCAAACCTCCAGTTGCAACTTCTCTCCCTGATCCACAAGGAACTCACATACCCACCCTCAACACACAGCTGCCCTCCTCTCCAAATCCACAGCTGCCAGATCTGCTGACAGAAAGACAGACTGACTTCCAATCAAGCACAAGGGTAACAACTTGCTCTCGGGCACCTCCTTCCCACTCAGGGGGCACCATCCAGAAGTCAGGGAGCCAGAGCTCCACACAGTGCTAGCTCCAAGTGAGCCATTAGGGCTCACTTCCTCCCTCCTCGGCTCATCTAATTCCCCAGAGTCACTCTGAAGTGTATTTGCCATACTCAAATCCTGCAGCCTGCTCCTGCCTGCAATGATAGAGCATGACAACTAGGTGTCACTGACTTCCCCCACCTTGCACCACTTGTGGACCGACCCCCAAAATCCTCCTTGGAGGGGGATGTGGGCTGTTTGCAGGGGCCATCAGTGTGGTGCAGGCATTGCATCTACTCACATCCACTCGGAAGTCCTCGAGGCGCTTGAACTTGCTGAGGTATTCTTGCAGTTTGCTGTTAATGTCCAGATTTTTGGCTTTGGAATATTTTAAGAAGGCCCAGAACTTTTCCAGCCCATAGAGCTGTCCTAGAGAGGGATAAAACCAAGCCAGATATCAGCAGGATAAAAAGCCAAACCAGACCCATTCCCCTCAGTCTTCCCCACTGCTCACCCCACAGACCCTCCTGTCTCACTGGTGGGCACAACAGAGCTAACTGGGAGACCTGTTGTTCCCTTCCCTGAAGGGAAGCAGCCTACATCAGCACCAAGCAGCCCTCTCCCCCAGGCTCAACTGACCTGTCACCTGACTTGTCACCTAAGGCTCAGGCACCACGGGGTCTTGAGAAATCCTAGCGGAACCAGTGCTTCTAGTGGGAGAGCTACAATTTCTCACTGCCCTCCTCCATCCCCCTAGCAGTCTTCACAGACCAGGAAGCATCCACTCAACCCTTTCCTGTGAGGTGAGCAACAGGACATCCAGCCAGTCCCCATCACATGTGTTAACATACAGCATTATGTGGCTTCCCCAAAGTCATGAGCAGAGCCCCAGGAGCAGCCATGCAGTTGGGCTACCTCACTGCCAGCCCCAGGGGAGGTCAAAGGAGGCACTTACCAGCTTCGTAATCCTTGATGGTCTCTTCTTGAAAGTCCTTAAATATGTCTGGCCGGAATTTCTTCTCCAGCCCATAGCTGTAGTATCTGAAAAGGCACTCCAGACCGTACCTGGCAACAGAGCAGCACATGGTGCTCAGACACCTGTGTGTACAACACCCGAGCAGAGAGGCTCTCGAGACGGGAGCCCTGCTGTGTACCAGCAGCAGGAAGCCACGGAGGGTGGCCCCAGTCCTACTGTTGCACAAGGCACAGATGCTGCCTTTGTTTTGCCATGATCACTGCAAAAAGGCCAACCCTTCTTCCTTCCCTCCCCTCCCGGCCATTCTGCTCCTCCTTTCCTACCTGTATCCCTCCTTCCCATCCTCCACAGCCAGTTGCTTGAACTCCTCATACATTTTCTTGTTGAAGTGATCTCGGAGGAAGAAGGACCAAAACCGGAAGAGCGTGTTCATCTCCTGGGACTGACCAATGCCCAGTCGTTTCCGCTCTGTTTTGGGAAGAAAAAAGAATGATTACAAGGCAGGTCCTCTCTCAGGGAGCCAGCTCTGCACAGGTGCTCTGCACAGGAGGACCCTGTGCCATTGTGGCTACATCCAGCCCCGGTGCTGGACACCCTGAGCTCATGCTCACCACAGACTGTGGGGAAACATCAGGTACCAGCAAGGTGTCCTGTAGGACCTTGCTTTATCTCCATGTGTGTGCTCTGCCGCCGCACTCTGCCCACCAATGCAGCAGAGCACAGACCCTGCCCCACACCGTGGTGCAGATTTCCTTACCGTTAAGGCAGCGCCGACGGTACTTGTGGTAGACATGTTGCGTGAAGCCATTCTCCTTAAGCAGCTCGTGCGAAGGATGCTGAAACTTGGGCAGGGACTGCGGGGTGCAGCCGTAGCTGCCGACGGCTGGGGTCCCCTCCGAGGGACTGGAGCTGAGCATAAGAGACTCCTGTCAATCCCCTTTCCTGGAATCACCCATCCAGCAGCAGAGCGGGGTCATGCTCCACCCTGTGGCACCCGTCTGTTGGTCCCACTGACTCCCAGTGACTGTCTACTTTGGGTTTTCGATCTCAGCTACAGGGTATCCTCCTAGGAAGGGAAGCAATGTTCCCAACAGGGTCTCATCCCATTATTCAAAGACTTCTGACTTTCCTCAGCTCCCTCCAGGGGGGACAAGTTGGATTCCAGCCCTTTTCTGCAGCCATCTAACAGGAGACCTCCCTTGCAAGACCAGACACTGCCTTGCCCCTTCCTTCCCACCAGACACTCTCTTTCCCACTTCTGGCTCCTCTGTGACCACACATGCCCCCCTCCAGTACCTGATGGAGGCAGTTCGAGGCCTGTGCTCCCGAGAGTCCATCACCCAGCCCACATGGCACTCCATCGGAGGGTTTGAACTGTGCCTTGTCTTCCTCTTCCGTGGAGTCTGCAAGACATGGTGCAACAAGGATGTATCTTCTTCCTCCACAGTCCTCATCTAAGAAACCCCAGTTCCCATCACGCACCAGAGCCCCAGTCCCACCTTGGCATCTATCGTCCTGCCCTCTTTCACCACCGGGTAGAACCGGGGCGTCTGCGTCGGGTCCTTCAGCTGAGGCGTGCGAGGGGTCCGGGGGGTCCTGGCGTTGCGGTAGTTGGGTGATTCTGGTACAGTTGTAGGCAAAGACCGGGCAATGGTTGAAGGCTCAGGGACTCCAAACAACTTGTTAGCCAAAGCATCTGTAGGTACTGCAGAGAGAAAAGCCCCCAACCCAGGTCAAGTTGAGCTCTGGACACAAGAACATCATTAGAGCCAAAAGAAACCCATCTGGTAGATGGGAAGCAGGAGGGGCAGGAGCACAAGGATACACATCCCAGCTCTGAGACAAGCAGCTTCAAAACCAGCACATCACCAGTCTGGCCAGGCAGCCCAAAGCCTAGCAGCAGGTCCAAGGACTGAGCTTCCAGGGATCCCGCAAGGTATCTGCTTCCCACTGGCTGACAGGAGTGACAAATCCCTCATCCCCAGGAGAAAGACAGGGCACCAGGTGCCATCAACAGGCAAGCAAGGACCAACCATGCACCAAGCAAGTTCGGCAGAAAAGTCACATCCATGTAGCTACAAAGTCTGCCCGAATTTCCTCACTCTGCTGTGACACCCCTGCTTTTGGACTTCCTCTTCTGAAGCCCCAAACATTCAGCTGGGAGAAAAGCAATCCTCTGGGAAAGGTAATCCTACCCACTTGTGGCCCCAATTCCTTCTCCCCAGCTGCCATCCAGCCTCTGAGGGCCTCTCACTAAGAGGAAGGGACAAATTCAGTCCCACCCATTTATGTCTTGTTTCTTACCTTGCTGGAACCTGGGGGGACCAGGAGGGACTTCCTGGTTTGGATCCACAGGGGGCTCTGGCGTCAGGGTGTCAAACTGCTCCCTGCTGATCATATTCACCTTCTTGAAGTTCTCCACTTCTTGCTGCATTGGAAGAGGAAGACAATGAAGCAACCAACTGCCCTCTTCTGCTCTTATCCCATCAACTAATTGTAACCACCATTGTGCTTGTCCAGCAGCCACAAGGCTGGGCATCAAGTGCAGCCACGAGGCCTCACTGCCCAGAAGGGCAACATGCTGCACAGAGCTTGGAAGGGGAGGTGCAGAAACCAGAAAAAGGCACCTTGCATGGGCCAGATCCAAGCCACTTGCTGCTCCCAAGCTTTCAGGGATCTTACATGGCATTTCCACTATCCATTGGTTACTTCTTTCAGGCTTTCACCCGTTGGCATTGGTGCTGGTCCAGCAAGGTTCAAGGCAAGCTTGGCCAGGACTCCATTGTCCCTGCCATGCTTTTGCACCCACAGAGCCTCCTCACCACCACACCAGTAGTGGGGCACAATGCTCCCATGCATTTGAAGGGCCTATCACATGTTGTCCCTCTGTCACCTGCTTTCCCCACACCCTCAGCTTCTGCCACCTCAAAAAGCAGCACTGCTTCAGTAACATGCCAGTTATCAAACAATGAGCCAAGCTAGTAGCACCAAATGGGCCATCCCACCTCACAGCCAAAATAACTTCAGTCACTGAACAATCCTAGGCAAGTCCCCAACCGCGAGAGCCACCAAGTTGGGACTCAAACGTTTCAAGGCAGCAGATGGGCCTTCTATAAAAAAAACAACCCATGTCTGTGCAAACTGGCAGTAAAACAGAGAAGAACACAGGCCAAGTGCAGCCCAGCCATCAATGAACCCATCCCAAATAAGCACAGTCTCCAAGAGATGGTGCTGTGGAGTGCTAGGCACTACAGACAGCACAGAGACACCTGGTTCCCTCCACAGATTTGGCCCTGCCTGCCAAGAGCCCGGGAGACAGTGAAGCAAATGGACCTCACATTCCAGGTCACCTCGTTACTGGCACTTTGTCTACCTGGCTGCAACCTTACACCACTTTACAGAGCTATGTTTGTCCCCGACACAGCAGAGCATGTTACTAGGAACCAGGGAACTCTTCCCCACAAGTGGGCAGCAACCCGTTGTACCACCTTTTCTATCCCACACCAACAGGCTGACCAGCCTGCTGCACATGAAGCTCCCTGTGAGAAGCCCCTTTCTCGTATTAGCTGCTCTCACCTTGATCTGCGAATACTCTGGCTCAAACTGCTCTGTCCACAGGTCCTGCTCGTAGTAGTACAGCCCATCATTGATCACTTTGGCCAGCTCTGAGCTCATTTTAGCCCTAGATGTGTGGTTGCCAGTCCGATCCCCACCAGGATGCCGGCGCAGATAAGGAGGTGTCTGCGTCACGATGAGGATCTTGTTCACGTCCCGATCATCAATCTCATAATCTGAATCTTCATCTGACCAGTCAGTGAAGGTGTTCTTGCGGCCGTCCATCTGCTCCATCTCCTCATCAAAGAGGAAGTCTAGCTCCTCAGGTTCATCTTGGTCCTTCTGCTTCTGCTGCTGTGGTGTCTTTGACTCCTCTGGTTTCTACAGGTAGCGAGGCAAAGGTGACAAGGTAAAGATCACACAGCAGCACAAACCTACTGTGTGGAGACCCAGTTATTACCCTGTGTTTCCTTACTGCAAGCCAGAAGCTGCCCACCTGGGGAGAACACCTTATTTACACCACTGACAAACAGCCCCAAAGGGGGTCAGATGGGGTCAGAAGAGACTAAGACATCACTCCCATGACTAACAGACCTCATTTGATCTGAGGGCTGCCTACCTAGGATTCAAGTCACCCAGAAAATTGGGAGACCCCCCAAGTCCAACAGCTCCTATGTCACCACCTACCTTGGGCCTGGCTGGGGAGGGCCGAGGTCTCTTCTTCACTTCAATCCATGTCTCTGAATCCAGGTCTGGGAGACTTGCAGACAGGCCCTTGGGCATCGTCTTCAGGTTACTGACCTCCTCTGTTTTGGTGGGGACCGGGCTGGCGGCACGTGGGGAGCCGGGAGCAGACTCTGGAGCCAACAAGAGGTACTTTAGGGGGAGGGAGGAAGGGAGCCAGCAGAGGGGGGTTGTGTCCTTAAAGCACCTGACCGAAGATGGAGTTATTTTAGCAATACAGCATGGCTTGTGGGACTAACTAGCATCTAGTGGCCAAGGCTTACCAACACATTGCCCACAAGTGTTGGGGAGGACTGTGGGGAAATAAAGAATTCCCAGTTAAGGCTGTGATGCCAGAGGTGGCCACAGAGCTCTGCAGGTGACAGATTCCCAAACACACAGTCCTACAACAAGTGCTCTGTTGCTCTCAGGGAAACCTTCCCAAGACAGTGTGCAGCCAGTGGAAACAGATCTCCTCCTGCCAAAACTAACTCTTACAACAGCACCAGCAAGCACTAACTCTTACGACAGCCCCTCTTGGGACCAGCCTGGGCTCCTGCCAGCCCCCATGGAATGGGGTCACAAGAGCAGGAGGCAGTTCATGAAGGACAGCAGACCCCTCCCCAGCACTCGGTTGACAGCTCTATATCTGCTGCTGCCCCATTCATGCCCAGTATCTCCTCAGCTATTAAGAAAAAGTTGGGTTCACGAGCATTCTCTGCTCTGCCGAGCAGTAGCAGAGTATTTCCAGGCACAGTCAAGAGACTTCCAGCAGGAAGTCTTCCCCAGTGAAGGAAAAGCTACAGTATCAGTCTTTTCCATGTTTCCCCATATATAGAGGGGAGCGCTCAGGGGATCTGTGCACAGAGCCCTTACCAGCTCCTAACACCAAGCAGAAAGAAATAGTAGATCCTCACCCCGGAGAACACTCCTGACTCTCAGAGTCTCTGTCCTGCTGCAGTGCCATCACCACATCCCATGCCTTCCGCCACATCCCCCAGTGCTCACCTGTCTCTTTCTGGAAGCTTTGCCGGGGCACAAACTCAGGGCAGTTGATGAACTGTGAGAAGTCTGTTTGTGTGTAGTCTGCCATAGGAGGGCCAGGCAGAGCCCATTTTTCTGGTTGCTCTTTTCTCCTGATTTTCTCATCCACGATTTCCACCACCTTGCTGTCCTTCAGAGCCTGAAACCAAACAAAACCTGGTTATCTTAGGGCTCTGCACATCGAGTGCCTCAGTCCCAATCCTTTCTCCATAGGAAGACTAAGAGCTCCAAAAGGAGGAGGGGGCAAGTCAGGGACAAGGGAAGGCTCCACCTGCATCTCACCCATAGCACCTCTAGAAAACAGGCCTCAGACATGGGTGGCAAGAAGCAGTACACAAAGGGAAGTTAAATTTTTATTGCATTCACCTTGATGATGAGGTTGATGTCAGTGGTCAGTGCCTGCACCCGATGGAAGCTGGCAATCAGGGTGATGGGGAGGAAGCCATCTGAGTCCATCTTGCGACGCAGGAAGAAGTCTCGCTCCAGGTTGTCCACACTGAAGTAATATTCTCTGTATGGACAACACATCAGTCAGAGGCAGCTTCAAGCCAATGTCCTCTGGGTACCCTGAAGGAACTAATTCCCCCACCCCCAACCTTCTGCTACTACAAGGCTGAAAAGAGACAGTCTGGGAGCCCAGACATCGGACAAACTGGTGCTGTTAAGCTGCACGGCACAGTCAACACACCCCTGCCCTAACCCTAATCCTAACAGCTATGTCATCTCCAGGGAGACCATCTGTGAACACCCCACCAAGAAGCAATGCTCTGAGAAGGGGTGGTGCTTACATCTGCCGCTTGATGTAGTCCTTGAGCAGTTCCTGGTCCACGCTGTAGAGCTCTGTGCTGCTGATGTTATCGAAGTAGTAAGTGATGTTGCTAGCGTACTTCTGGGTGCGGGAGCCATCTGAGCCCTCAAATTTCCGGTACCCATACTGGTAGTCGAAGTGCCCTGTGGGACAACCAGGAGAGGTCAACAGAGCCCCTTGGATCTGCTAGACAGGCTGTGCTACCTAATGGGGCCAGACTCCTGCACCAACACCTCCCTCTGCACTGTTCCTGGGGCCCCCATGGCAGCCCACAATGGGGCATCGCTGACCCACATCCCTCATCCTTCTCTCAGCCTTTGCTGCAGGAGGCATTCCAGTGAAGCCTCAACACACCAAGTCAAAGAAGCCAGGAGCAACCAGGCAGCCCAGGTGACACAGGAAGGTCCTACACTGAAGCTGTGCACACACACTGTCCTGCCAAACACCAGTGCATCCTCTGCCCCATCCAAGCCAAGACTCCTGCTTGGCTCTCAGCATGACAAAGCCTACACGGTTATTAACTCCTGCACACAGGGATACTGCAAGGGGCAGAAAACAGATAGCAAAGCTTAGCCCGAGCAGCTGAAAGACATCTGCCTTTATTAAAATAATACTAAGATTTATTTGCTTTTATTAAAAGCAGTTCAACTTTATCAGCTGGGATGACCTACCACAATATTTCCCTGTACGCCTACAGCACTCTGCCCTCTCCAGTCTGCTTTGGAGCCCTAGATCTCACACACACCCCAAGCCCTGCACACTTCAGCACATGCCCTGGTCTCTCCCTGCTGTCACAAGGCCACACACGCAGTGATTACCTCCTCTTCCACGGCCTCGGCCCCTGCCGCGGCCCCGACCTCGGCCTCGAAAGGCCCCACGCACGGCTCCTCCCTCGCTCTTCACGCTGGAGGTTTCATCATGGTCCTGCCAGCTGCGTTCGTGCTTGTTGTCCGGGTGCCAGCCTGCAGGAGACGGGGAAAGAGAGGCAGGAGGGAGTGTTACGGGATGAAAACACCTCCCTGGAGCACCCAGAGCTGTTTGAAGGCAGGAAGCATGCCCACTACCCCGTGCCGTGCCTGGGCATCAGGGCTTGCTCTGCCCCGCAGCCAGGGCATGGAGAGCGGGTCCCCAGCCCGAGCCCCCACCTTTCAGCTCGCTGCGGTTGTTGGAAGGGTGCCTGTGTTGCTCGTTTTGCCGGTTGTTCCGAGAGGCCGTTTTGTCCCTAGGCATCTCTGACTTCATGTCTATCTGCAAAGGGACCCACTTGTGTTTGTTGCCTGCAAAAGGACAGGGTTTGGGTGTGACACAGGTTCAGAGAGTGTCTGCTTCCTCCCCCGCAGGCCCTTCTTGCCACACAGCCCCACACACAGAGAAAGCAGGAGGGGTCTTCCAGACTGACCCAGGCCTCAATCATCCCTCGGGGACACAGAAGAGCTCCAACTGGGACTCTTGGGGATCGAGGAACATGACACAGAACGCCTCTGTTGTTTCACGGCACTTGTCCTTCCTTTACCCCTTATCTGCCTGCTGAGGCTCAGGCCAGACCGAGCCCATGTGTCAACCACAGCTGACATAACCCTGTCAGGGGCCTTTCTGTGCCACCACAGAGCACAGACTACTGCTACACGCCCCAGACAGACACAGAGAAGTCCTTACTTGGGCCCTGTTCCACGTGCTACCACCAAAATGACAGTCTGTAAACACCTTTTTACCACAGCTGTCCCTGTACTGGGACGACATCCCACGGCAAGACCCCCAGGAGATCAGTGGACACTTCCAGGGTGGGTGACAGAAGAGAAGACAGGCTGAGCCTGAGGTACTATCCCTGCCAGGTCCTGCCTTACCTTTCTTCTTCTGGGCTGACTTCTGGTTGTCATCGTCACCATTCTTCTCTTCCCCAGACTCGTCCGATTTGGTTTTCAGGCTCTCTTTGCCGTCACTCCCATCCCCTTTCTCCTGCTCTTTCATGTCTTTCTTGACAGGCAGTTTCCGAAGGGACGGTGCCTTGTGTGGCTGCTGGAGACACACCAGAGCAGAAAGATGTGAGAGGTGGGAGATACAAAGAGCTGGAGGCAGAGCCAGTTGTCCCAACAGTAGTAGGACATTATTCTAGTCTGGGAGCATCCCTGCTCTGTGCCTCCCAGAGCTGTCACGCTCCTGAGGAAGAGCTTGTCTCTACGCAGGACAAGTGGCTCTACAGATGCTGGGAAGTTCTCAAGCTCAGACACAAGCCTCAAGTACACAAAGTTACCAAGAGAGACTAGCAAGAAACATGGATGGGGACGTCCTACCAGGGACCAGACTGCCTCAGTGGCAAAAGGGTGAGTGACCCTCATGTCCTCACACACAGCCAGGAGCTGGCAAAGCAGCATCCAAAAATAGAAAGGTTTCAATGGTACCCACATCCGTAGCAGGAGAAGAAAGCCATGCTCCTCAGGTACATCAGCCCTTCCTTATGCACGTTTTCAGTTTCTCCTGTGGAAGTCCTGGCTTTTCCCAGGCTCCTTCTTGCACTGAGAAGCCCTGAGGTGAGTTGGTCTAGGAGCTGCCCGACCTGCTTCACCCAGCCTGGGGGTTTAGACCAGGCCCCAGGTTCCCAGAATAGCACCAACGGAGGGAGCCCAACACAGAGGGCAGCCCTAAAAGGAAATCCCCTGCACACTATTCCTGGCTGCCTCCATGCTGACACTCAGCACCCCAAATGGCCTGGCTCAGACAGTGCTGCCAAAGGGACAGTAAGGTTTGCGAGAGCCTTATCCTGCTCTGTATCCTCACCTGCACGCTCTTGTGGGCTATTTCTCCAGGTGTTGGCCAATTTGTAGCATCACCGAAGTCACCAACCTTGTAGCCAAAGAGAAAGGTCTCATTAGTGCACAAGCAGCAGATGCTGTTCCCTGCATCAGCAGCCAGAAGCTGCACTGTCATAGCCAGCACCCACCGCTGTCCTGCAGATGGCTGTCCCCAGCAGTTTTGGGGGTGACACCCATACTGCATATACACAGCCCCTCTCCCCACGCAAACAGAGCCCCCACATTAATCCCAAATAACTGCAGACAAGTTTATGACTACCAGGGATTGCAACAAGGCTGCCACCAGCCCTGTGAGCTATCAGCCTCCCAGCTCCCACCCAACATTTCGCTCCAGCGGTAGCATTTGGCACTAAGTTGCCCAGGAAAACTCACTCCTCACAGGCACCATCCCTTGGACAGGGAAAGCACACAGCCTCCAGCATCCTAAATGCACCTGAAGCAATCACACCCCATTAGAGAAGCTGCCTCCACCTAGTGGCAGGTCACAGCCAGGCACAGCTTCACTTCCACGCACAACTGGAACAGTGTTGGCAACAGCAAAGGGATCCTGTAGTAGGACTGGTGGGAAAATTCAGGCAGGTATCTGATGGTGATGGGAGCTCCCTTGCTCCCAGCACTCCATGGCAACGTAGGGGCACACCAGTCACCTCTCTGCTGACTGACTGGTAAGCGGCCACTACCATCATTTCCACCTCCTCCAGATTTCAGAGAGGACCTGCAGGACAGTGAGGGAAGGATCCAAACAGCTGCCCAGGTATACAATGAATCATGGCTGGGCGCTGAATTTATATAGGGATAGGAACTCCTTGCCCTTGTGGGGTTACTATTTCTAAATTAATTTGGAGCCACTGAGTCCCTCAAGAGATCACATCTCTACATCCAGGTGCTATGCTCTTCTCCCCAGCAGGCAGGTCTCCAGGGAAAACCACTTCCAGTGCAGGGCCATGCCCGTTTCAGACAGGAGCACCTTCCATACCCAGGACTGGAGGGAGCAGATTAAGAGGAATCGTATCAATCCTCAGATGGGCTGCTGGGAACCTACACCAACAGCCCAGTGCTCCAGCTGTATGCAACATCCTCAGAAGCAACTGTCCCTCCGTCACATGTTGATCCCTTGGAACAGACTGCCCTGGTTCCTCCAAAGAAGTTGCTTTGTTTGAAATCAATTACCCTGACTCTCTGTGTGCCCGTAAGGAACAGGCTGCACAGTGAAGAAAGACCTGTGGACACACCGCTCTTACATCATCGCCTATCTGCACTGCACAGTGGGGTGCTGGCCAAGCCCACAAGGGACTTGGGGTGTCCCAGGGGGGAGACTTTCCACATCCAGGACTACACCCCAAGTGCTTCCCTGCAAGAGGGGAAGTGAGAAAGTTTCTCCTGGCCTAGCTGGCCAGAAAACCAGTCCAGGCAGTATGCAAGACCACTAAAACACTGAAGAGGAAATGGAGAATCAGGATGTTGGCTCAACACTCTTGGAAGTGGCCAGGCCAGGCCACTTCACAACCAGTCTGCTCACCAGCCCCACAAGATGTTCATGCAGGGCTGAAAACTGCACCAGAAGCTGAAGGCCAGCGAAGGGGGTGGCAGAAACAGTCTTACCTTGCTTCCTTTCTGCTGCCTTGGGTTGGCAGCCCTCACCACTTTCGCAGGAGTCGTATGCTCTGAAAGAAGAGAACTGTTAAAACACAGCTGAGGGTTGCGGAAGTGTTAGCTCTGGAGGGATGCAAGCCAGCCCCACCTTCAGCAAAGGAAAGGATAAACAGAAAACAGAACCAACAGAAGGGCCCCATCAAGATCAAAAAACTCCCAATCAATCCAGGTGGCCAAGAAATGGACCTTTAACCCCGTCCAGCCGCAGGAAGGCACTCCCTGACTTAGCTCAGCCCTCCCCAGTTGGCCTTCCTAGCCAGGGAGGAGGAGTGGCAAGGCGTTCAGCTCACTCGGTAAAACACCATGAAGAACTTGATCTGCCATTATGCACAACAAAACAAACAAGCCCTTGAACAGGCAAGGCCCATCACCGTGCCAGTGTGGCCAGCCCTCCCCAGGGAGCAGAGGGATGCACAGGTCTGCAGCACAGCGGCACCGCTCGCCTCGTGCTTTGATCTCCAGTGCATCCCAGCACAGGGCAGCAAGTTCATGAGAGGGAATGTACTGACAGAAGGAGCCAGATCTGGGAAGCACATAAATCCTGTTGCAACCAAAGGTATTTGGAGTGCCTCTGGGGTGTTTTAACGTGTCAGAGTGCAACTGTTTGGGTTCACGCCAGCATGGACCCCACCACAAGACCTGCAGCAAGTCAAGCCCTCAGCCCCACCATGGCTCCTGCTCACACACCACCTCCTTACAAATAGAAAAAAGAAATTACGCTTGTTTTTTCCCCCTTCTGGGTTTAGCTGCAAGGTCTATGGATCAGGATTGGGCATACACAGAGTCCAACACAGCAGGATGCTGCCACCTAACACAAACCAGCCCTGCAAAGGCCACATATGAGGCTCATCTCTGCAGGGAGAGGAGAGCCCAACAGCACCTGGCTCAAGGGGCAGCCTATACCAGGTGCCACGAACCCAGGAACAAGCATTTAAACAAAGCCAGTAGAGTCAGTAGAAATGAAAAGCACCTCAGACTGGGGTAGTGGGCGAGGGTGGGAGGGAGGTAGGTGAAGAGAAGAGCCCCAAGGAATGGTAGAGGCTGTCCAGGGACGCCCCGGGAAATACACCAAAGAACCTACCGAGCTCCACTCAAAGCTAGCTTTGATCTCCTGAGTAAGGTAGGACAACTTTGCCTAAATGATCAAAACCGGTCCCCTTCAGAGCCTCCAAACCTGTGATTCATCCTGCCAGCCCAGCCTTGCTCAGAGTTGGAGGCTTTGAAGTGTCAATAAGGCAGAGTCAGGCATGGCAGGATGGAGCCACGTGTGCCCCCTTTCCCCAGTTCCCTTCTTCAAAGTCCTGTGTGGGGAATTTCAACCCCAGGAGAGTCCAACCTCTCAGCTGGGTCCCCAGATCTCCACTTGCCTCCCAGGATCTCCCCAGCCCACCTGCATCTGCCTCCTGCCATGAGCAGCAGCAGTACCACATGTCTCTCATTTATTCCGCATGCACCTCATTGAGAATCCCTGTTCTGTGGCACAAAGCTTGCCACAAGGCTTTTAAACTTTCCTGCTAGCGTAGGAAGAGCAAGCGCTTTCAACAGCCCCTGAAATCCTCCACTCAATGCCCACATATGTCACCAACTAAATATAGCTTCAAAAGGCACCAAGCGCTACTGCACAAATCCGCAGGCAGCCTGGTTTTCCACAGGTTTGGAGCACCCCTGCCTGCTCCAACAGCATCGACATGCCTGGCACCGTGGAAAAAAAAAATAAGTAAACTTGCTCTGCAGCCTGATTAGGCACCAAATTCTGGTTGGGGAAGAGCAGGGCTCCCTCTCTCACTTCCAGCATCTCGCCTGGCCACCTACTCGTCCCACGTGCAGCCCCAGGGTTTGCAGTAATGGCATCCAGCCCTCTTCTCCAACTGCTTCAGCTCAGGAGCCACAGAGGCTTTTGTGCTTTTTGGGGTCCAGTCCAAGAGAGACCCCCCCTCACAACCTCTAGTGAAAAAGGACACAAGGGCACAGGTTGCAGGGGTGGGTGCCACAGACTCCATCATCTTCTCGGGGGAGGGAGGAGATTTTTGAAACAAGTTCTGCTGGTTTCCTTATCTGCAAGATAGAAACAGGGATCCCTTATCTAGCTGAGGTGCTGAGAAGACTAATTAGCATTTGCAGAGCCCTTCAGAAGACAAAACACAAAGCAAAGCTGCAGCCTGGCAGGGAAGCTGCTCCAGGGAGTGCAGCCAGGCCAGCAGGCGGGGGCTGCAGGCGTGGACGGAGTCGGGATGTGCAAGTCATGGTGGAGACTGTTCAGACCAAGGCAGCCAGCCGAGGGGGTGTGACTGTGCTGAGAGGACAGCCAGACAGACACCATCCTCCAAGCCAAGAACCATGGCAATCAGAAGCTGTGTATGCCAGGCAATCAGAAGTTCCAGGGCACATAAACCCTAACCAAGGGCCCCAGCACCATCCCATTAGTGACTTTGCAGTCAAGCTCCTGGATGTCAAATCTAAAACTACTCATATTCCCTTGCAGGTACTCTAGCAAACTCTAATTTTTTTATTTTTTTTTTTTTAAAAAAGGCAAGCCTATCCCACCCAAAACACATTTAAGCTACTCCAGGTGCTGAGGCTTCAGAAGAAAACCTTCCTACAAGGACAGCAACACATCTTCTGGCGGACGGCTGGAAAAGGTCTCCTTGCCAAACCCCACTGCCCTTCATCACTGCATCAACCTGGGAAAGGGGGAGCAAGCCGGGGGTGCTTATACCCACACAGGAGCTCAGGCCAAGCAGTGTTAGTCACGGATACCAGATACTGCCCCGGTTGATAGCTGAGCCCTCAAAAGCTGCTGACAGACGTCTCAGACCTCCCAGCATTTCACAAACATCCTTACTGCATTTATTTAGTGGCAGTAAATAATCTTCAGTTGCACTAGCAACTGTTCCACCCCAAAAACAGGGACCCTCCGTGAGACAGGACGGACAAAATAGCTAAACCAGGGCTTTAGTGGTGCAAGACTGGCAAGGGGACAGCAGGCAAGGAAGGAAGGAGGCTTTGCCTGCAGCCACAGAGAAGGTGCTGGCACAGCCAGGGACAGAAAGCAGGTCTCGAGTTTTGATCTGCTGCCTGCAGCCAGAACCAGATCCTTTGCCCTTGGGGTTACCCAGCCAAGAGGAGTTTATTTCTTAACAAACAAGGGGATAAGGCACAGGTGGGAGCACCACAGCCCTGATGCCAGTATTGCAAACCCTTCCTGTGGCCAAGGCACAGCCAAAGCGTTCACTGGCTTTTGATGCTCGCTCCCCAATGTGCCCGAGCACCAACAGGAGCAAAGGCTGGGCAGAGACCTTGTGCTTTCCTTTCAGCCCGTGGCTGGCTGTGGCACAGCAGCCCTCGAGGTAGGAAGCTCACAGGGGTGTCCAAGTGAGCAAATACCTCACACTTGGAAAGAGAAGGAAGAACCATTGCACAAGGACTTGACAGCCAGGGTAACAGCAGCTTCACAGCTACATGTGCGCCTCCAAGAGGGATGTGTGCTGTAGGACCACTGTGCCCAGCCTAAGAGACCTATTTACCACCTTACCTGGGCAAATCAAACGCATAGCCTAATGGCCTGGTTCCCTGCTTTTTCTTACATCCAATGCAGCTTTTAACGGATTTTTAGAGAAGGCAGAAGAGGTTGAATAAATCTGCAGGGCTCAGCACAGAAATACCTGCACCTTCAGCAAGAAAGCTGTAGTGCCTGCTCCTGGTGCACCACTCATGGAGTGTGGACAAGGGCTCAGAGCACCCCAGCAGCAGCTGGGACAGCCTCAGAAGGCAGCCCAGGCTCCCAGCAGGAATGCAGGGTCCCTCACTCCGGTACACACTCTGTCCCTGACACAGCACATCCCTCCTTCCCTAGCAGCCAAGTCAACAGAAAGGAGCCGGCCTGCCCCAAGTCTCTCCAGCCCCCAGCCTGGCACCCAGGAGAAACTGCTGATGAAGGTGGTTTTGAAGCCAAGAGCCTGGACTTTGTGCTGGAGAAGCTGAGGCAGGGCCGCATGCTCCGTACCATGGGTCCTGCTGGGGCTGGAAGAGTCAAACTGGTATCCCCAGTTTCCCTGGAGCCCTGGTAGGAGCCTGAGGGCATCATGCAGGACAACCAGCCATGCAGCCAGTGGTCTATTAGGATCTAGTTCACCACTTGACAGTCTCAAATAATACTCCTTCCTCCCCAGACTCCGTGGGATGGCACTAGCGCACGTGAGGATCACATCCCACACCCAGTGCTAGGTGACAGCCATGCCAGCAATGCTTCTTTGAGGTCTCCAGGAGGGGGAGAGCAAGTGCAGCTTGGACAATGGCAAGTTGAATCCTGAGCAGGTTGAGGGTCTGGGTAGGTTGTAAGCAAGAGGGGAAACAGTGCCCCAGCACAAATGACAAGGTAAGGAAAAGGTACAGAATTAACCTCCTGAGAAACCGAAGGACACCCAGGTACAACAACTTCTGAGAAGAGTAAAGATAAAAACCATTCAACAGCTTACACCCAAGAGGACTAGTAGTTGTTTGTACTATTTGTACATACACACTGATTGTTCAGGCACCAAAAAGTCAGCCCAGAGATTAGTGGTTTCCCCTAGAGGTAGCTAGTTCCTTCAGAGTCTTTACAGGAGGGCAAGAGTCCCTCCTGGGGCACAATGCACAAGACAGATGTGGTGAGACAGCACTGACCTGCAAGGCAACTTCCAGAAGAATTCCCTGGCAGAGCCAAGCCTACAAGGACCCCACTGTGGCTGCAAGAATCTCCTTGTTGGTCCCAAAGAAGACCTAGAGAGTCAACAGGTATATCCTCACCTTGCCAATATACGAGACTCAGGGTACCAACCCTGCCTTTGTCCTAGGTCTCTAGCAAGCTCTCTCCCAGGGTGGCCTGACCCACACAGCAGCAGGGGCAGGACACTGATTTGGAGGCTCTCCTGTGGCACCCATCACTGCCTGTGCACTCAAACTCCACAACTTGGGAGTCTGAGCCTGACTGAGCCATCAGAGGACACAGTTGGTAAGCTTTGTGCCCACCAACACCATGCCTTCTCCAGAGATGTTCACAGGGTCAGTTCTGCAGGCCACACGTGATCCAAGCCGACAACAGCCTTCTTCCTCCCACCAGCAGTCTGTCAGCTGTGGACAGTACTGAAGGTATTTCTTTTTGAGATCCTGTTCCACAGACAGTCCCCTTGAAGTTACAAGCAGAGAAAGCAGTATGGGACAAGCAAGCGCCTTCTGCCCACCACCCAGGGCTGCTACACACATTTCTCCTACAGGAAGAAAGCAACAGTGAACATCCTTACTGTAACGGAGCTGGGAAGCATGGCCAGATGGAAATGCTCAGCACAGGGGAGCAGAGGGGACCCGGATCTAACCAGGGTGTGATTTGGTAGCAACCCTCCCTGCAGAGAGATGCAGATACCCCCATAGACCGAGCAGCACCTTCCACCTCTGCCTGCCTCAGCCACACATCAGAGCTATAATGCCTGACTGAGATGGGAAATACTTGCTCCTGCAGCTCCATACACAAGCAGAAAAGCCTGGGATTTATAGCACTCACCGCACAACACATTAAGGTTTGGCTGAAGACATAATAAAGTACAGAAAAACAGCAAGGGTCAGGGCAAACTGGGCATGCAGACTGCACCTCCTCCAGGTATGCAACATTCCACAGCTCTACCTCCCACCAAATCAGGGTTATAGCTAGAGGTGCATGTATGGAGGAGGAAATCAAGGGAGCACTGGGATGGAGCTCTCTAACAGCTTTAAAAGAGACCCCATCACAAGGACATCTTCCAGCATGAAGGAGCCTGTGTCTCCACAACAGGGGCTCCCACCCGCTCCTGGGGACTGTAGAGAACCACAGTTGGCCCCCACAACCGTTGTTGCACACAGTCTTGCAGCTCCCAACCGGCAGCACAGCACCTGACCCCGTGGAAGAGGAGTATTTGCAACACCTCTGCAGTTATCAAAAGTTTCTTACAGGTGCAAGAAAAACTGCTGTAGAACAGAGAAGGTCAGGACCAAGCAGAAGACCTGATTCTTAAACTGCATGGCTGAACGGGAGTCAGGCTTGTAAGGCATGTAGGAAGCCTGTTCAGCAGGAATAAGATACAAGCTGCTGGCACCATGGCTCCCAGCATTCCAAGTAATTTTCTGCAGCTCCTCAGCAGACAGCTCCACCTTACAAGTCCTACTGTAAGAGCAAAGGGACCGGGGAGCTGCCTACACTTCTCTGCAATGTAAGCTCTGCAACTGCTGCAAAGATCACCCGCTAAAAATAACTTCAAAAAGGGCATCTGACAGCTCTGCAGAGAGCAGGAGAACACTCCCACCTGGGTGTCCCGGACAGGCTCCATGAGCTCAGGAGTTTGCCCTGGGAAAGTGGAGGGAGAGGCCAGGGGTACAGGCAGGACTGATACAGAGTGAGGGGTAGTGCGGGCACCCGAGTTGTACTCCCAGCCCTCACCTCCCTTGGCTGATACTCCTGACAGCCCTGGAGCAGGAGGTAAAGCAGCTCAAGACACTTGCAGAGCCTGTCTCTCTGCTGACAGCACCCTGCGGGCAGCACAGAGACCTTCAGAGCAGGCAGAGGCACCAGATCTAACAGCCCTGGTCACAGGGAGCTGGCAAACACTATTGCTTTTTAAATGCACCTGTTACAAGTTGCACAGACACGTTATCTCCAGGGTCTGAGCTTTATTTCCAGGGCAGACAAGAGGCAGGGAGGGTCTAGAATCACCAAAGATGCACAACCCTCCTCCTGTAGCCCCCCTGTCCAAGACAAAAACCCTCCAATTTGTGATTAAGCTACACTCTGGAAGGAGCGGGTTAAGGAATACCAACAGGCATTTCTAATGTTAACAGCAAGAGCACCGCAGATTCTTCCTGGCACAGATGGCTACTATTAAAGGTAGCAAGTAAACTCTCTCTCTCTCAAGGGCAAGTGACATCTTTCTGCTACCTTTTCAAGCAACACTCTTCCCTGAAGAGGACTTCTAGGAAACTTTTGACACATGATCCACACTCATACACTGATCCCCGAGATGGCAGGCTCAAGTAAAAGTCGGCAGCACAGGAATACACACACACACACAGAGTTTTCTAAGAAAAACCAAGCCGTAAACTAAGGGGTCTCTGCTGGGAAAGCTGGTGGTTCCCACATCCCAGGAAACATCGCACTGGGAGGCAGACCCTGCAGGAGAAGCTCCTCCAGCACCAGCTTGTCTGGTACAGACAAGTCCCCGGGTGTCAGTGCATTTAACTGGCAACTCCTCTGCCATCACAGAAGAGAGAAGAGCCTCCAAGGACACTTGCAAATAATATCCTCAGATTAAACGGTTCAGGGAGAGGCTGGAAAAGCCAGCAGCAATCCCGGGCGAACGCCATGTCAGTCCACCACGGGCAGGCTGGGGACCCTGAGAAAAGGCACGAGCTGCTCCAGCTGGTGTTCAGGACATGGAGGCACACAGCAAGGACACCTCGGGGCAGGGAGAAGAGGGCACCCAAGGCAAGGCTGAGGGGCCCAGGGGCACACAGGCAGGCCAAATCGCGGAGGAGCCAGAGGGTCAGGCTCTCCTCCAAGCCGGCCTGGAGACCAGCTGATAGTTCATGACCTACAAAAAATAAATAAATCAGTGGTGGGGGAGAGAGGGAGGACTGACATGAGTGGAAGCTACAGGAGAGCAAGGACAGACACACAACGCATGGCAGAAGTTGCAACTCCTTATAAAACACAGCAAAAAAAACCCGAACACCACAATAAAGCCAACCCACTCACCTTTGGGGGCAACTGATTTGGAAATTAAAGGGGGGTGTCCACCCTCCAGGAGGGACCGGGAGCAGTTTCCTCCACTCCTGCTTACCTCTGCTGCACCGCTCTGCCTGTTCTGCCAGGTTCTAATGAAAAGCTAGTTAACAGTTAATTATTACCCATTCAGACACACGATCCCCTACTCTGACCGAATGCCGGCCGGGAGGGATAAGACAGTCACGTGATGCAAAAATCCCAGCCTTATGAAAGCATGGGCAACTATATTTAGTTGGAAAAACGATGACCTAGCGAGCCCGCCCCTCCCTGCCCCCCCGCCTTGGAGGAGCCGACCTGCCACCCCCGGAGATCCTACAGATCCTACCTCCCCTGTACCTGGGAAGTCCCTCATTCAGCCAGGAGGTATTACACCGAGACAGGATGCCTGAGCCTGGTGTGGATGCACACCGACAGGCTGTCCCAGGATGGGGGACACAAACCAGCGTGCCGCTCAGGCTGGGGGGACCTTCCCTCCTCATCCTTGGTGCTGTGCAGCAGGTCACCTTGTCAGTGGCAAAAGCTGATAAGCACCAAGAGCAACAAACAGGGTCCAGCCCAAGGTCCTGGACCTTATCTTAAAAACAGGAGGCACATCGGGAACGTGACCAGTGTGACCAGTGCAGGGGTGGCATTCAGCAGCAATGCTCCAGCTGCTGTCCTCTGCTAGCCCAGGGCTGGCAATGGTCAAAACTGGTGACAGGAGGTGCCTCGCCTGGATCAGCCCACTCCTCTCTCCTGAATGAAGACAGACATGGTCGTGCTGAGAACAGAGAGGGAGTGAGGTAGCTGTACAGTGGTCACACATGCGTGCTGCCACCACAGAGAGAAGGTCCCTGAAAAAAGGTGGGCGGCAACAAAAACCAAGAGCATCACCCGCTCCCCCTCCCACCACACTGGAAGAGCTTCAAAGGGGAGGAAAAAAAAGAAGAGCCTGAGGACCAGACATCATTAATCTCTTGTCATCATCAGAGGGGTGCTCTCTGCCCGCATCCCGCTGTGGCCGATGAGACAGCACAACCAGCAGTGCCTGCAGCACCAGCAAGAAGAGGTCACCACATTGCTGCCGAGCCCAGGGTATCATGCTGATGCGATCCCTTTAAACGGCTGTCAGCCTCTTCAGCAGCTGCATCTGGGGACTTGGAAGCTGACAAAACCTTTCCTGGGAAGCATCTGGTACATCTCACTGTAAATATTTAACAACGAAGAGAAAGGAATTGAGAGCCAAGCATCTGCTGCGCGACCCTCCAGCTCCACGCATTCGCACTGTCTAGGAGAGGACTGTGTGGCTTCCACCATCCAGGCCAGCAGAGCGTGGCAAGGGGTTGTACAAGGCAAAGGTGCAAACTCTGTAAAACCCATCATCTCAAGGAAGAGTGGCAGAGACTAGGTTTCTAGAAAGGAGACCATGATGTAATTTAAATAACATCATTCCTAGTTCGTCCCTGCTGCGATTCCTGTACCTGACTGGATATTTTTGCAGAGGGATCTCTGCAGGACCAGCATGTCCCTGTCGCAGTGGCCACCTGCAAAGTGATTGCTAGACCTCACCCTTGAAGCCAGCACCAGATCAGTTGCAAGCCTGCCTCCCCAACGCTGTGTGCCAAAAGGAGACAGAGCAGCAGCTCAGCATGCGAGGCCAAGGAAGACAAAGCCACCACCAGGCAGAAATCCAGCCTCATCTCTTGGGACAGCGGGAAGCAATAGCAATTCAGTGGGAGGGATTCAGCAGTAGTGATTCAGCAACTGGGTGCATCAAATATTCCAAGGAATTTAGGGAGACCAGACCCAGGTCACCCACTAAGCAGGATGTCTCCAGAAGTGAGCCAAAGAAATCCTACTGTCCTGTAAGCACCTAAGTGCGGGTATGGGGCCTTCCTCCTGTTGGCAAACCAGAGCATTAAAACCATGATGACAAGGCAGCCAAGCATCCTTGCAATCTTTGAGAGGAGGCAGAAAGGCTCCTTTTATGCTACTTAAAGATTACTGTACCCCAGCCAGGATGATTTCAGGGTATGCTCTCCAAGCACAAGACACAGCATCTTCACTTATGCCCCCCATCCTAAGCCAGATCCAGTGAAATTCAAGATTTTTCTAAATAACTTTGATACAGTAAATGCTGCCAACTTCCTTCCTGGCTGCACAATCAGGTGGATCCTGCTGCATAAACCATTCTCTGCAAACTGGGTAATTCCAGTGCTACAGGTGGCTGTCTCCCCTGCCTCAATACATACCATAAAAGAGTAAAAACACCCTAATCCAAGTGAGCCTTGCCAAAGTCAGGAACACCCAGCTACAAGAATGCAACAGAACATTTTCTCTCCTCCTTTCGAGATCTCTCTCTCCTTTTTTTTTTTTTAATAAAGGATTAAAACCCACTTCCTTGCAGTGGGAGCATCACCCACATCTCTTCACAGAAAACTTCACAATGTTTAATTCAAAGTGGCATTTACAACTCAAGAAAGTCATCTCAGCCACTGCTGACAATTCTCAAAAATTATCAGCTCGGGGTGCAGCAGAACACTATCAAAAAAAAAGATCATCAGGAGTAGCAAGATGAAGGCAGAGCATCACTTGCTGTGTTTAACACCAGCGCATCCACAGCTGCACCCTGCAGTCAACTCTGGTCTCTGCATTTCAAGCAGTGTTACAGATGCCCAGAGAAAAGCAATTAAATCACCCAGAGGCACCCCCTGAAGAGGTGAGACTAAAAAGGTTGAGAACCTCCACCACAGAGAGGAGAAGGCCTGGTGGCAGTGTAGGATACCAGGAGGGAACAGGAACAGTGTATGAAGCTCACAGGAGATCCACTTAAAGCAAACAGAAGTATTTCCTTAAATAGCAGGCAGCAAACTTCACCACCCTGTACGGCAGTAAGTCCTGGAAGGTGGACACCATCAGCAGCCTCACAGAGGGGTTAGACATTCACGATCAACACATCCACAGAGATCCAGGTGGAGAAGTGTCCTCACAGGCCTTCCCCTTCCTTCAGGGGAATGGAGAGTTTGTCCCTCTGCTCTGCCAGCACACCACAAAGCCCAGCCCTGTGTCTCTAAAGGATGAAGTCTCTCAGCTTTCTACCTGAACTCCAGATGACAAGGTTTGAAGTGCCTTCTTCTGAAAAGCACCCTACAGCTGCCGAATCCTGGCCTAGTTGCTGGATGCGGGAGAGGATAGGACTGAGAAACTGCTGCTGTACTAGACAGAAGGAAAGTCAGTCATCTCTTGGGGAGCAGCTTTATTTCCAAATGCTGTTAGGTAACTGGGACGCAAACACTGCTGCCCTTCCACCTCCATAGCACTTGCATGTGACACCAGGCTGAGGGCAGAACGCCTCCAGCATCCATAGAGCAACAAGCAGGAACATGCTTTGGGGCAGGCTACAGCTACTGTGCCTACAAAATGGCTGATTTTTGGCTCAGGCTCCCCATCTATCCAAGTCCCAACTCTGTTACAGCAACTCAGCATCCTCTGTCACTGCTAACTGCTTCCTTGGGCAGAAGAACAATGGGCTCTTCTCATCAAGAGGGGAAACCAGGCATTTGGACCCACCCACCCATACAGGACTAACCTTAAGAAATAGGTAGACGCAGATTCAGGAGCCCTGGTGATTTACAGTAACAGACTTGAACAAATTAACTCACTGAACAACCTCAGCAAGGAAAGGGAGGCGAGGGAGTCCAACCTAACAGCCTCAGGAGCGCACACCAACTCTGATGCTAGCAGCCAGTGGGGCTACCCTGCCTTCACACTTCATTGTGTTTTTAGATATTAGGGCTTCCAGACAAGCTCAGCGCATGAGACGAAAAAGCATGGCACCAGCTTTAAGACTTTTCTGGAAAAGGCATGAGAAAAGTGTCCAGTGCAGCATCCAGTGTAGCCAGCATTAAGAGGAATCTTGTTTAAGTTTTCACTTATCTCCTTACAAACATAAAATTGGAAGAAAATGCCTAAGCTCTATAGGTGATGTTTTCTGCAACACTAGTGTCATGTAACATGCACTCACTGAAACACTATCTGCAGTGGACACACACTCCTGCCCCACCCTGGAGGCAGCTGTGAAGGTTCCCGACCAGCTGGAGAGCAGAGGATGGAGTTGTGCCAACCAAAGGACACCTCCAAGTCTGCACCAGACAAAACTCAACACCCAATGGAGGCAGATCTTCAGCAGGGTGTGGAAAACCTGTTACGAACTCAACACACGAGAATACAACCTGTTCCTTCAGTCTTAATATTTCACTCTAACACGTGTTCTGAAAACAAGAAAAATCATAAAAGACTTACAAATGTGTTGGGTCTAGAGGCATCTTCTGCAATGCTCCAGTGGATCTAGTTATATACCATAGCCTCATTAGCTGGCTGAAGTTCTGGAAACACACACACACATCCTCCAGCCCTATGTTCAGCTCATGAAGTTAAATTACACTGTCTCCAATGTTACAACCACAGCACTCAGAACCAGTCAGTTATTCCTACTGAAAACAGCTGATTTCCAGACTTCCAAATCCTGATCACAAAGTGCCTCCACGATCAGCAGCGATTTATCCTCGCATTATCACACGAAGTGGGGAAACCGAATCCCACACAAAGCCGAAGATGCCAGCAGGAGGTCAACACAGTGATGTGTCTGAGGTCACACCAGGCTAAGCCAGGCATGACCCCAAATCCCAGTGCCTTTGCTACAGGATGTCTCCACAAGGCACTACACTCTGAGACAACAGGATCTTGCCCGAAGAAGCTGTGGATGCCCCATCTGGAAATGTTCAAGACCAGGCTGGACATGGCCTTGAGTAACCTGGTCTGGTGGGAGGTGTCCCTGACCATAGCATGGGACTGGAACTAGATGACCTCTGAAGTCCCTTCCAACCCCAACTAATCTATGATCTCACTAACTGGCCTTGGCATCACTGGGTAAAACACAAACCTTTCCTTCAGTCTTGGTACTTCAACATCAACCTTGATGAAGAGCTCCTGGCAGTTTCGGAGAGGCAAGAATTGAAATAATCACTACCTGCTTTTGAAAACTACATCCTCTTCCTGATTTGGGACCTACATCCAGAGTAGGCTCCCCTCCCTCCCTAGGACCACAGTCCTTTTTCTGCTGGGTTCCTCCTGGCAAGGCTGCAATCACCACTGGGGCCAGAAAGTTTTCATGGGTCTTGCACTGACGGTAACACAGTGTGTATTTCAGTTGTTATTAACAGCAATAATCAGCAACAACAAAGACTAAACAAACCAAGGGGGAAGCCTGCATATTTTCAAAGTATTGCAAATTCAAACATACATCTTCAGGGCCATGGACACACCAAGCTGTATACAAATAATGTACAGACTAACAGCAGCAGTTCCAATCTTGACAGGTCAATGTTTTCAGTTATGTGTGATCACCAAGTCCAACAAGTTCCCACACTTTCACCCTGGACACTCAGATCTGCCATGCTGTAACGTACAGGAGGAAAGTAACCTTCCAGCAGTTGCAGTCATCACCACATGAAAGCATAAAACATATCACTGTGGTGCAGGAATGGCCAAATATTAGAGGGGCTTTTCGTTTCGTTGGGTTTTTTTGAGGAGTTACTTTTGGTTTGTTTTTAAGAGTGTTTTGGAGTTTAGTTTGTTTTGTTTTTTAAATTAACACCTGTCTGTTGCATATTCCTGTACTAGTCTTCTAAATCTGGTTAGTGCTGGCTTTTCAGAAAGAGAAGTACAGGGGAGGGATGCACAGGAGAGGGAGGTTTGAAGAACTTAATTTTTAATTAATACATACCAGACTGGCCATCAGTTGGAAATATATCTGCAAAAGAAAAAAAAAAGAAGAAAATTAGCATTGCTTGCAGCTGGAGTGTGAATTACATTTAAAAGGTCCCTCCTCTCTTCATTTGTTTGCTTTAGCTAAACAGAGGAAGTATTTTCTTAGTATCCCAAGTTAAAAATCAATCCAGCTTGGAACCCACCTCAATTCAACCACTTGTTGTAAGAAAGATTTTGAAGGAGTCTGTATTTACCTGAATGTATTGCTCTCATAAATAACCTTCTACATTGGCTTCTAACAGACAGCAGAGAGGGATGAAAAGCTTGTGAGACATACAAAGCTCCACACGATGAGCTATTTGATGGCACCTCCACGCTCCCCCTGGCCAGCTTTATCAAACAGAAACCCACATAGAGAATATCTGACATGGTGACCAGCTGGTGAGCACAGGTGGCAGCCAAAGCAAAAAGCAAAATGAGCATTTTCCCAATGGTTCTTGGTTTTCATAGCCATAAGGGACATCAACAGGTTGGTACCTGGCTTCAACACAGCACCTACTCCAGAAAACAGGTAGCAAGAAGCACGCACTCATCACTTGAATGGATGCCTGGTGCCATGGAATATTACGCATGAGCCTGGGAGAATGCCTTTGCCTCCTCTTCCCACTTCAGGTGGCTCTGCCAGCAAGCACAGCCCACTGTGCAGAGCTGCTGGAGGACTTCAGATCCCAAAAAACATTGCTCAACCTTCCCACCCCAAAAGCTCTTTCCAGTTAGAGGTATAGGCCCTTCTCCTGATGGACCTTATTTATTGCTGGAGGAAGACATCAGCTGGGAAGGATCAGATGAAAAATTTGTTCTTTTGAGAAGCGCACAGGACAGCATGCGTGGAGAAATCCTGTTGATAAAGGCTCCTCAAAAAACTATGAAAACAGCACTTTTGAGAGCGTGATACACTGTTTTCTTCAAGAACTTGGAAGAGAGGGAAGGGAGGCTGCCAGCAAGCCAAGGTCCTCCTAGGACAGGGGCAGGCCCCTGGCTCCTGCTTATCAGCTGCCCAAAACACACATTCAGCTGAAAAGTCACAGAAGTTGCAGCAAGGACTACCCCTTGGACAGGGCAATGCTCTCTGGCCTGGGCTCAAGCCAATGCAGAAACAGCAAAAACATGCCTCTGACAAAGAGATCTTATTTCTCTGCCTTTGAGAGTGCCCTGTGTTCAAGGCATCTTCAGGCAGGGATGCTTTCATCCCACGTATGAGTAGCAGAGGTAAGTAGGAAAAAAAAAATATTGAAAAGCAGGCACCTCTCTGACACGGTCTGTTACGGTCTGTGGTCACACTGAAGGTCTTATCTCAGGTAAAAAAAAAAAAAAAAAAAACAACCAAAAAAGAAACAGCATATCCAGAAAACCCTCCAAGCACCAGTCTGGGTTCTTTGCAGATTGCATGTTCAACTGTAACCCTCCACCAGCACACCACCCAGGTGCATCTAAACATCTTTTATTTCCAGGATGGTTGCTGACAAGGTCAGGCTTCTACAACAGTGAGTAGAAACACTCTGTACTTGATCTAACAGGTCCCAAACAAGAAGTAATTTCTGCATTTCCCTACTTACGCAACTCCCTAACAGCTTCTCCACAGAGTAACAAGGTAGAAGCACCAGTTAACGAGAATCTCACCTGTTTGAGTCAGCTGGCTGCAATGGCTATTACCAAACCCAAAATTTTAATAATAACAATAATACAATGGCTGAGAAAAGGAATTCCTTTGTTCCAGCCAAGAACTACAAGCCTCGACAACCATTCCCCTAGCTATACCCCTGCCAGGTGCAGTTCTCCAGTGTGCACTCCTGTTAGACCATCCAACCAACTCTTTGTCAAACGCACGCCACAGCCTGACCAGCCACCTGTGCAACCAGCCATCCACAAGAGGTCCAGGCTACCCCCTTCTAGAAACCACAACTCCTCAATAGCAGATTTGCCACCACATTTACTAGAAAAACAGTGGGAACTCCTCAGTGGCTTAGATCAGTAGAAAGCAAGGATCGTGGATGATAGCCAGAGCAGATATTGCTCACATTCACCTTGAGGATTGGCCAGTGCAGCTCCTGTCAAGGAAAGACACTTGCCTCCAGTCCCTGACTTTCTTGTCTGGGAGAGACTGAGCCTGTCCAACTCATCACACCTACAATTAACACAGATTGGACTCCAAGCTCTCAAAAGCAGAGACACAGAGCACTGGGCTTGCAGGCCAAGAACAAGCACAGAACAATCAGTCTGCAGGACCTTCTCATCTGAAAAACAGGCTTGCTGGGAGGACACATGCGAGGCAGGGCTGGTCAGACACATGCGAGGCACCATGACCCTTTGGGATGCCTTCTTCCCTTGCAAGCACTAATGACCAGATTAGAAATTAGCTTGCCAATTAAGGGTACCACCTGCAGTGCCCAAGAGAAGTCTAAATCAGGCAGCACTTCATTTTCCCCAAGAAAGGCACAGTGAGGAAGGAGACACAAATGCGTTGCTGGCGGGGCAAAGATAAAGCCGTAGGGCTACACTCCAAGGAGCCCATCTAGCATATTGCAGAACCGAGGCTGCCTGGCCAGGGCAGCTCCCTTCCCAATGCACCCAAGGTTAAAAATCAAATACAAAGGACCAATCCACAGAGACCAGGCTGTGATTCTGCTCAGCGAAGTCCCAACACAGAATGCCAAAGCCAGCCCCACCAATTCCTCCCACCGCACACACCACTGTCCCACTTGCCTCCCCCAAAGTCATCACAACACTGGGTATCCCGACACAGGCCAGATGCTGCAGACAACGATGCTCTGCAGCAGCTCTCCATCATCCAACTGTCCACTTCTGCCCCTGCCTGCACTACACCTCCCAGCCAAACGCAGCCTGCGCAGCTGGGCCAACACAAAACAGCCCCCAGGAAGCCAAATGGGGAGGAGCAAGAAGTAACGGTATCATGATACAACCAAGGAAGACCCATGAAGTCTGTGCCCTGCACACTCACATTTCCTTCTCCTTCTTGCATGCAGACACTTTTGTTTAGTAGCATGAACCCAGGGCCAGAATGAATTGATGTCTAAACAGAGGGATTATGATCACCACAGGCACCAGCGATCTCTTCTTTATTGTAGTGCCAGACTCTGTGAAGCCAGGTATTTCTCAAATTCTTTGCCACCCTACTCAGCTCTGTAAGTTACCCATACAGCCTGCAAACATCTCAGTGGAAACCATGCTTTGCAACTCTCCCTGTTATCAGCAAAGGGGGGTGGAGGAAGGAGTGAGGAGGAGGAGGTCAAGGCTGTGTGTCGCAGTGGGCAGGATGTTGGGACGGGTGCGGAACATCCCCTTTAGGACTGTCACACGAGGGTGCAGATGTTGTACGGAGCTGCTTGCTCTGAACACCAACACCCAGAGCTGCTGCACAAAAAGCTCAAGAGACGTAACCAAATTGAGGACAGTCATCCTTATTTTAGGTGGTGCTGGATACAGAATCCCAGTTTTTGCCTGATGGTATTTTTAAACACAGGAGAAGCCTGCAGGCTAAAATGGGGCATTTAAAGAGAAAAGCTGATGCATCCACACACATACCACATACCCCCTTTCCCAGGAGCTACCTGGCCACTACTGCTATTCAGGTATCTGGGACGGATCCAGAAAGGCCACCCCATTTACGAGCCTGTATCTCCCCCTCCACTGGTCCTCTGCTCACAGCAGAAGCACGTTGCCAAACAGGCCCTCTACCAGCCATGCTTCAGTCCTGAATCCAAACGCCCTCGCAGGAAGCCTGCCTTCTCCCTATTCAGGGGCTATAGCTGGGAAGGGACATCTGCCACCAGCACCCCTCTTCTGCCACTGATGTTGCTTCTTCCCGGCAGGGCCCGGGCAGCAGCAGCTGAAGAGCAACTCATTAGCCCTGACGCAAGAAAAATGCTGACTCGTTATTACAGCAACCCGCAGCTGTAACTGCCGAGAGGGGCAGCACCGCCATAGGCTGAGCACCAGAGAGAACCAGCTCCCTGCTTCCCCCTCCCCAGCCCCAATTACCCTTCAGTTCTCCAAACTGAGAGAATAACGACCTTAGCACACTTTATGTCACCTGCCAGTCCCCAAAGCACTCTGATGGGTACCACAGCACCGGTGTGTGCTGTGCGAGGGCTGCTCCGCTGTGCACACAGGTACATGCACACATGATGGCATGTTCCTCGGGAGCTCCCAGCAGGACACAGGGTTCACCCACCCGGCCACTGCCACAGGAAGACACCAGCTGATCTGTTCTAGCATCTGACCCATGGAGCTGTAATTAAATCACCCTCCACGTTTTGCAGACAAAAGACTTGGACATCAGCATAAAAAAAAAAAAAGAAAGAAAAAAAAAATGACCTCTCCAAGGTCATGCAGGGACTCGGCAGCAGAGACGTGACCAGGACTTGGTTGTGACAGCTCAAAAGCTGCAGGACTGCGCTGGATGCCCGGGAGAGGGACAGGAAAGGGAAATGCTAGTGGACAGCAGGATCACTGGGGATCTCTATTCCTAACCTGACCTGCTGCCCGGCAAGAATCATTCAGTTCTGCTCCTCTAGCTACGATGGCAATCCTCCCAGAGCAAACAGCACAAGCAGGGAAAAGGTCCAAATTACACAGTCCAGTGTCTGCTGCAAAGAGAGCAGCGCTGCTTGAATATCTTCCCCGACCCCAGGCAGTGTTTCAGCTCAAATCTGTATCACCTGGCTCCCCCTCAGAGGCCAAGGCAGTGTCTGCACAGGTTCCCAAGACAGTTACAGGGCTCTTCAAAGAAACACTCAGCAGAGAAGGGGGCGAGGTCTGCTAGGAAAAAGTAGCAAAGCAAGAAACCCCAAACCCAAATATTAGCATGGCCAATTAAGCCCCTCCTGAGATCTTGCTCGTTTCCTGCTCCCCTCCTTTGCTACCTGCCAAGCAGGCTCAGGAAGGGTCCAGCTCTCAGCCACCCATATCTTCCCAACCCTCCCCAGCTGTCAGGTCCAGGCAAACACTTCACAAGCTCTTAACAATGCTCGGCTACTGTAATAAGAAGTATCTTTAGCCCCTCAAAGAGAAACTGAAGCTTGAGACAGATGCATCAACCCTACCCTGATGTTGGTTAGATCCAAAGACACCAATAAGATCCGTGCAAGAAAAGAAATAAAAGCTACAAGAGCATTTACTGGCTCCCAAACCTGTTTCTCTGCAAGGGTATTCAGATCACTAGACCCTGGCTAAGTGGTTTTCTGCTTTCCATCCAGAGCAGAGGCTTGGCTCCTTCTCAGATACCCTCATGGTTTTGGTGAAGCTGAGCTGTGGTGCCCTTGCTAAGTTCAGGCAGTTGAAAAGGGATGAAGACATTCAGCTTCACCAAGCTGGAAGTGGAACACCCCTGGAAAAAAAATAACCCCCCAATCAAAGCATTATCCGCCCGAAATAGCTCCCTAGCTTTAACTCCCCACCACACACCAAACTAAATTAGTACCTTAATACTGATGTTTAGTCTCTTCTGGACAAAGGGGAGCAGAGCAGACTCCAGTCAAAGACATAGTCACCAGTGGGACCAGCACTGTGCCCAGCAAAAGCACCTTTCAAAGATTCGCTTGGAAGAGGGTCCAGGTCTCTTCTCCGAGCACCACAGATGCCAGTGGGGTTCTGGGGAATGCATCTGCTCAGCCTGACCAGAAAAAACAAGAGCTCTCCAAACAGACAGTCCTGCAAATCCAGCACTCCTATACACGCAGGCACACAAGGAATAACTGTAAGGTCACGGCTGTTTTTTCTCCCATCCACTTATCAGTGCTTGCACTGGAGAGAACAAACACTGGGTGTTCTCTCCCATTAACCCCTTCCCCCCATCTCCAAAATGGAAAAGCAGCAAAGCGCTGCCGCTCCAAGCATGAGTCCTGACACTTCTATTCACACACCTGACAAAAACCTGCGGAGAAAGCACAAGGTGCTTGATTGCTGCTCCCATGAAGCAGCTGGTGTGCGCCAGCTCCCGGCCTCACATCCTTTAATCACCAGTTAGCCCGAAGGGACACCGCTGGAAGTCTCTAGCCTTCCAAGAGGCCAAGCCTACATGAATATGGGCCCAATGATCACAGTCACCCTCTCCAAATTGTTCATTAAGCTACCAGGAACTGAACAGGAAGTGAAATTTCAGGCATGATCAAGCAAAATGAACGTGTCTCAGAGACTCTTGTTGAAATACAGGCATCGTTTTGGTGAAGTCCAGAAGCCAACTGGATCCCACACTGTGGAAACCAATACCGGACAGGGTTTCCCTCTGACAGTGTTATTGCACACTGCTCTACAACGCACTTTTCTGAGTGTATATCACAGGCACCACAGCAAAGCTCTGCCTAAAGACAGCTCGATAAAGAGGGCGCAAGACAGATCCTTCTCCCTACAGAGAAGAATCCATTACTATAGCCAGAAATCTGGTCTCTCTGTGAAAAAGGATCCTCCCCTACCTCCTCCAGAGCACCAGTATCACGGGCATGCCCCGTAACATCAAGCAGGGATGCCATAAACCCCTGTGAAAACCACAGGAACAGAAAACTGCAAGGCTCTCTTCCCCTCAGGGCTGCAGGCGGAGGGCCAGGCAGGGGGCTGTAGAATACACAAGGCAGCACAGTGAAGACAACATAATTAAATCTCTTAACTGAATTAGAAATCATCAGACTCACAGTCATCACCTGGCTCCCCCTCTGGTCCAAGCTTTCTGGTTGGTTTTAATCAAACACACAGCTTTTCCAATCACCCTGCAAACTCCATCCTTGCTCAGTTCCACTTCTCTGCTGTTAATTAGATAACTCAGGTTTCAGCTCCAACTGAAGTGAAGAGGGTTGCCTGCCTGTCATTTGCCACATCTCCTCCAAATCATCTTCACAGTTATACTTACAGGTTTGATTTTACATTTGAAAAAGGTGGGTCACTTACAGCAAATTCCTTCCTGCACAGCATGCCAATGTCACATCTGTCATTCTCAGATTAAAAAAAAAAACAAAAACAAAAACAAGGGAGCGGTGGGGGGAAGGGAGAGCTAGAAGAGTTCACCTGAGATTGGGAAGCCAAAGAAGTCTCCCTTTCACTCAGCTCAGTGCTACACCCTCTTGCACTGCACAAGTGGCCAAGGATTTCTGAGCACTCAGAAGATGCATGAGATCATATTAGGTATTCCCCCGAGCTCTCAAGGTTTAGCTGCGAGTTGGGAAGTGAAATTTAATATGATTACAGCCAGCAAAGTCTCATGCTTTGTCATCTGAACACATGGTGGAGACACCTCCGCGATTTGCTTCTCTGTCTTGCTGGGTGGGATCTCATGCACAAATATCCTATCATGTCTATTTCAGAGTAAAACACCCCTAAGAACATTTTCGGGATGTGTCTCTCCACATTTCAGTATCTGCTGCTACAGTCATGTAATTTCCCAGCACCATGAATATTGGTGTCATTCCTGAGTCATTCTTTACACTTAAGTCTTTGCTCTTTTTTCTTTTTACTTGCCCCCTTACACAGCCCTGTAGCTGACTTAGCAACACGAGCCCACATGGAGGCACATAGGTAAGGGAAAAGTCCTTCAGTCACTCCTTTAAATATCTTTTTTTTTTTGGTGCTAGATGGGGCCAAGAGCATTGCTGTTTGTTATTACGGTCAAATCTTTATTTTCAGTAGGCTTGTTCTGTGAGGCCAGGAGAATTGACATAAGATGTTTCTCCTGAGTTACACCGACTGAGATTATTTAGAAGGGCTACAATAAAGGTATACAACTATTGTAGTGAAAATCTGAAGTGTCTTGCAGGAATGAACTCAGTGCTGCTTTTACAACATTTAATACAAGAAAAAAAAAAAAAAAAAAGGAGGAAGATCTGACCTTGGAGAATCTGAAGAAATTAATTTCCTGTAGTTTGAACTGAATGTTGGCTTATCAAACATTTCAGTGTGGTTTATTAACCGTTAAGTTCTCACTTCCATCACTAGCTTCATCATCTTGTAAACACACAAACCAGATAGTCTGGTAACTAACATTTCCTAAATTAATAGCCAGACAACGCAAAGAGAATTTAGCGTGAAGGCTGATATTACAAATCTGCTCAGAGACAGTGCAAAGTATTTAGCAACATACTCACCTTCTGGCAGCACCTCTGAGTTACCAGGCAGGTAAAACACTAATCTCCCCCCACACCTTTTACTTTCCCATCAACAAAACCCTACTACCCTTTCCTCATTTCTGTGCCTTTTCCAATTTCACATTTGTTTCCCCGCATATTCAGTCAGGAAAAACTCACCTTTTTTTTTTCCTCAGAGTTTCAGACTTCTTAAAGCCTAACTTATCTAGCCCTCAAAACCCTCTTTTCCCTCCACGCACGCATCCAGCAGGCAAGTCAAAGAAGTCAAATGACTACCAGGAAAGGAGAAGCGGAGATAAGCAGCCCCCTGCGCCCTCCCTCTCGCTGGCAGATCCCTTCCAGAGAGGCCATGCCCTGCAGACTGCAGAGTCACTCTGCGGGAGCGCGGCACACGCCGCCGCTCAGCTGGAAAAACGTGCTCGGGACGGACTCCGCTTCCTCCCACCGCCCCCCGAGCCGACGGGGCTGCACCCCCAGACCCAGGCTGGGAAGAATGGAGCAGCACCGGACTCCCACGGCCTCTCCAGCTGCATCAATGCCCCGCAGAAAGGACATGCAGCACATTTCTGACCCCCCACCCAGCTTCCCAGTCACGGTTTAACTCTGCCTCGTGTGTCAAGGACACGTGAGGTTCATTAGCCCCATCCCTCCCCGTTGCCCCCCTGGCTATCACTATTACCATCACCAAGGGATCTCTGCAGAGACTAAACTAGTAACAGAGCACCAGAGATGCTTCCCCTCCACCACCTTCCTTTTGGAGCAGGGATGCCTCTCCTGGGCCCCACCAGAGGAAAGAGCCACTTTGGAGAGCAAGTCAGGAGTGGGGAGAGGCACCTGTGGGCACACGGGCAGGCCCTGGGCCAGCTCTGCCTGCTAAAGCAGCAGGTCACAGACCTGTTTCCAGCCACTTCAAGGGACACCCAGCAGGAAGCGAATGTGGTTCCCCAGGAGCACAGGTCAGGGCAAGCTGTGCCCGCCAGCATGTCATGCATGCCATGCACACACTGCAGGGAACCAGAGTGCCACTTTCTACATCAAACGAATAAGGGGTGCCTGTGTCACCTCTGAGCACCACCAGAACCAGACTGAGCAGCACTGACAGACCTCAGACACACCAAAAGCCACCTCCACTGGCCACTTCTAAAGCAAACAGAGGCTTCCACCTGACCCATCACGCTAGAGCATCCAACCCAGCCAGGGCTACCACGGCCACCTTCCCACACACAGTCAGCCCCAAGCTACCTGCAGCACAGATCTCTGCCAATCCTTCCGACTTGTGACCATGGGAAGGAACAGGATGACTCAAAATCAAGAAAACAAAAATAAAATCACAACCACTGCAGGGTACCAGAGCCTGCTGCGAGTGCCCATACAGTGCTGCAACACATCAAGCGTTGAGGAAAGCTGCTGCTCCTAAGTCAGCTTTGCTCCAGAAGGACACTGAAGGTAAACCACTGATAATGCAGGTATTAGATCAGCCAGTTCACAGCCATTCCTCCCTCTCTTTGCATGTCACAGCAGAATATCCCCCAGTGCACACAGCTTTAATGCTGCAGGAAGAGCTCTTGATCCAGGAAAAATCCACAGTGAGTGTCACACCGAAGCTGGGCCAGATGACTTCTAAGGACGGCTCCAGCAGCTCAGCTGACAGTGGCAGCCCAGTGCAATATTGAAACTGCCAGAGTCACAACACATCACACACCAATTTGCTCAGAAAAAGCAATCAATCCACCCAGGCCTGCCCACAAACTGTAGCACCAACATAGACTCTGACAGAGGAAAGTTCAGTTAGGAGGATCTTCTGGGAACCTGCAATTACAGGATGAGCCTTTGTTTAGAAACATGTTGACACTTGACCACCATTTCCAAAACCCTTCCCAAAAAACCCATACATCTTGCGCAGCATTAGAATTGCCATCAGCAAACCTATTTACACCAAATGCCTCGTGCCAGTTTCTCCTCCACAGCTGCGGGACCTTCACGTGTGCAGCCACCTCCCCTTTCAGCCAAGCAATCCAGACTGACCCTGACCTGAGACTCTCCCCACAAAGAAGTTTGGTAATTGATTTAACCAAGGCCAAATTCAGTTCTCATTTGTTCTGGTCACCAATTATTACTGCCTACATGCACAAGTAACTGCTTTAAGTTCTCACAGCACTGCACCAACTTCTTCAAAGCCTTTCTTTTACCTCTCCTCTGACCAGCTCAAGTCATGTAGCTGTATCATTTGCTGCAATTAGCCAGTTATGTCAATGCAAGGAGAAAAGTCTCCCAACTTCACTCAGAGATCACTAACAAGGACCTGGACCAGCAGAATTAGTTTGGAACTGGAGCCTAATGTCAAGGAAAGAAAGGGACAAACCCAGAGCTGGCCATGACGGACACCAAACATCCACATGGAACACCCAGAGTTCTACCCAACCCCAGGAGACAACCCCTTGCCCATGAAAAGCTCCATCTAGCTTGCATTACCACCATGAGAGAGTCCAGCAAGCATCACCTAAGGTTGCACCACTTCTCTCCCTGAGCTCCCCAAGTGCACACCAAGCCAGGGATTTGACAGAGCCAGCAGTGGGGAGGCTTAAGCCCTTGGTAAGAAGTCAGCAAGGGCTCCAATGCCAAAATGACCAGAGGATAAATAATGTTTTAAAGACCATAATGTAAATGCATATCGTGGTTAGGAATGAACAAAGCTCACCACTCCCAACCGGACTTACCCTAAGAGCAGAGAAAAAAGCCTTTCTAGCTCTGCTGTCAGGTATTTGCCAGATCTACAGTGAGGCCACCCTACTTCCATTTACCTGGTTCCTGAGATGGGAGCGGAGCTCCTCCAAGAGGTGCACCATAATCCTCTGGCAGTATTTAAGTGTATTTAAGTTTTCATTAAGATGACTGTTGTTTTTTGGTTTTTTTGAACCCTTGCTGTTTGCAGCTGCAGTAACTGCAAGGATTAAAACATTCAACCTGGTCTAGACAGCATGGCTTTCTACTAAAATGCCCGTTCCGTATTTAGCCAAACAAATGCTACCACTGAGGTGGTGTCAGAGATTCATTACAAAGTAGTTTCAAGCATGCAACCAAACTCTATCCAAGTCAGCATTTGCCATTCCCCTGAGGATAATTTCACACTATTCAAGCACAGTGAAAGGATCAGGTGTCATAATTTGGAAGGGAGAGCAGAGCATTGCAGCCCCAGTGCCCCCATTCCCAGCTCCGCTTTTTGCACCTCGTTTCTCTTCACATCTGACCCAAGTCCTTCTGCTGCCCAACCCAATGATCCCAGATGAAATCCTGGTGGAAACCCTTATGGCACCACTTGCAACAAACAGCTTAAAAGAAGAGCTGCGAGGGCACGGAGGTGGTTAGTGAGAATCCTCCAGCGATGCTGTGGACCTGGCAATCTGGAACCAGAGGTCGCAACAGGAGTGAGTGTTGAAGCCCAGCAAATGGGGCCAGTGAGTCAGCTCTCGGGAGCTGCACCGCATTCTCCAGCCTTCCTGAAACAAACAGTGCAGAACAGGGCAAAGGTCCAGCACAAAGCTGAAGGGCAAAGGTATGTGGGGGAGGGACAACACCAAGCTTCACGGGTGTTTTTTCTTTGGAGCGTCGAGTTCGTTACCCTCATCCTCCCCAACAAGATGGGAGGACTTACTCAAACGTGAGTTGTGGGATCAGAACAAAACAGTATTTCAGAGAGGAAACTTGGGGCAGCCGGGGGTGGGGGGGAGAGCAAGGGGAGGAGGATTCCTGCTGCGATAGCAGCTCTGTTGCAACAAACAGCCAGGAGAGCTCCACAATTACATGCCACGACAGAGCGAAAATTGCCCAACACCACTTTGGAAATAGGTGTGTGCAGCAGCAGCGAGCTGGATGCCCAAGCAGGCAGATGCGCGCACCTACCCTGAATGCAAAGAAGTGCCAAAGGTAAAATAAGCTTCCCATATGCCTTATCTCCCGTACTGGAGGCTGGTTTCAAGGAAAGCCCTATGGGGAGTTAGTCAGCGAGGGGTAAGAAGCTAATGAATCCTCCCCTGCCTCCTCCTCAGTACCAGTAGCCAACCCAGGCTCTGCTCTGGCATAAAGCAACACAGGCTCTCTCTGAACAATAGTCAGGTAACCTCTGGTGCTTGCTGCTGGCAACTAAGGTGTGCCTTCTGGAAAGTACTGCTTATCCGCCCAGTGTGTCTGCCAAACGGCATGCAAGACACTCTGCTCAAGAAACTAAAACACCTCCTGCATCTCCACTAGGAAATACACTGCTTTCTCCTTGCCAAGTGCTTGCAACGAGAATGAAAACCAGCATAAGAGTTAGCACAGGTAATGCTCGGCAATTTCAGTGCAGGTTATTAAGCCCTGTGCGCTCCCACTTCCAAGAAGTAAATGGCTTTAAAAATTAAGAAGTGCCAAGTGCCTTGATGCAACATTTCTTGAAATAAATCCAGCAGGTTTTCAAAACGGGGTGCTGTTAACACCTGTCTGCACCAACGCTTGCATCAGCACCAGCCCTGGCGTAGGGCACAGCGGAGGAGTACGACTCGTTCCAGAAGGTCGAGCTGTTTCAACTGCAAGCCACACTTCTCCTCTATAGAAGAATTTGAGGAAAATGCTTTGAATTTGGTTTATAGCCAGAAGCGCAAAGCTGGTTTTCCGAGAAAATGTTTCCTTCACTGCTGCAGACGCACACACTACCATCACGCCTTCGCCAGTCAGGCTGCTGGCTGCATTTATTTACATGATAAGAAGAGAACGTACAATAACAAGGGGACAGCCACTCAGACATTGTCACTGGATCATTAGAGAGTGAAAATGAGGGATCTTTACCAGCTCTGCCAGTGTCCCTCACCAGCAGCAAGCAATGTCAAGCACAAGCCTTGCCCACATTGGACAGGACCCTGTGTTACCGCAGGACTCAAAGGATCCCCACAGCTCTTGTACCTCGGCTCTAAAACACACATGAATAGAAACGTAACACACATCTTGCCAAGGCACCAGGGCAGATTTTCTGCTGTGCCACTCCAGCTGAGCCCCAGCCGCCGCTTACAGCATCAGCAGTATCACTGTTGTCTAACTTGATCTAATGGTTGCTCCACTTACTGCCACGGCATCATGCTTTTGGGAGGAGGGGTTAAGAAGCAAGGAGAGGCTTTGATCCAACAGTCCTCCTTCCCGGAAAAGCAGAAAAATTTACTCAAACACCCTATTACAGACCTCACTACCAACCTGGAGCGTAGAAATGCTGCAGTAGGTAGGCAAGTAACCAACTTCTGAAGATAAACCTTAAACTATTAAAAAAAAGAAAGGACACTGTTCTTCAGTCCCCCAATTCATTCATCTTTCCCAGCTGTGGCAAGTCAAACAGTTCAAAACAACCAGAGGTGGGATTTGTTAAGCTCTTCCCTATCCATATTCCGACAAAGAAAGCAGAAAGTCAAAGAACTTGAAGGCAACTCTGTTTTCTCTGACCCAGAGCTCAATGCCTTTACTTTTATAAGCATCAATTCCAACAAAGACCATTACAGAATCGGTGAACATCTAAGGAGTAGGTCTTGTCCATTAAATCTACTCCACAGGTCTATAATTAACATAATAATTATAAAAAGTTAGGGCTTTCAAAGCCTGTAAAACAAGTCACAGAGGGATCCCTTTATCTTTTACAGGGCTGTCCTCACTAGGCTCCTTGACAAGCGTTGCTGGATCCCAAGCCACAGTTTTCTAAGAAGCTCTACTAAAAACCCAAAAGCATCCAGTGGTGCCTTTCCAGAGTCTAAAAGTTCTCCATCTGCTTCAACTGTCCAAAGGAGTCACTTTTCTTAGGCAATCCTCCTGGAGATCACTATAACTTGACAACTCACCTTACCCACACCGCTTTTCACGCAAAACTCATGTCCCAGACCTTTTTTTGTAAGCATCTGCCAAAAGAAATCCTCCACCTAAAGTAGCAAAGACACCACAGGAGCCTGCAAACTCTACAAGAAGGTGCTTGGGCAAAGGGCCGCCAGGCAAGGTCAGCTGCCAGCCTAACTCTCATGGGAGTTCGCCAGCCGTGTTTATTTTACACGTTTTCTTTTCTGCTAACGAACAGGCAGCAAAAGAAACAATGCCTCAAGAGAGGAGAGGGCACTGCAGGAACCACTCGCTGCTGCCAAGCGTCCCAAAACGCACCACTAACCAATTCCATTATCTAAACACCTCCAGGACTACCATGACAATCATGCTGGACCCAGGAAAATTCTGAGTGTTGCAGCATTACTCCCTTACGCTACCACAGGGCAGACACATGGCCAACACACGTGCTCTCTCTCAAAAAAAAATAATCTCAGGAATTGCAAGGGCCCCCTTCCTTGTGTGGGACAAACTGCCTCGTCTCTGCTTACGTTGACGTGTCACCCACCTTTGCAAGGGGCCTGGTAGACGTGAACCTGAAACAGGAACATTCAACCTTGTGGTTTTGCATCTTTTAGGTTATTTCTAGGGACTGTTACCCCAGAAGGCAGCACGATGGAGTGCAGCTTTCACACAAAGGAGCAACGTAATTGGTTTTATGTCATATGGCAGGAGGCAAAGGCAGACAGTAACGCTGTCCTGGATTTCCTTACACTTTGCTTATGTTGGTGCGTACAACAACAAACCACCAAACAACTGCAACACAGACTTTTTACCTGGCACAATTAACTTCACCTCTACGCTCTCAATTAAGATGACAGCTTTCCAGGTGGAAATTGCAGAGCTGTCCATCTTCCAAGGATCAATACCTCTGATGAATCATCACGCCAGGCCCTAGCACTCCTTGCAAAACACTAGCGTGTGCAGCAACAAGGAATCTGGTGTCACATATGGCAGTGCAGTGTTGGAGTTAATAGATGAAGGAAAGAATACGTACATATATATATATATATATCAAAAAAGATCTTTTCCCAAACAAGACGCTTAGGGAAAGCCAGAAGTTTTCACTTTTTGCACAGATTGACTGGAAGGCGATGCCCTCCAGGTGGAAAAGCAGGACCCATCCCAACTTCCGAGGAAATGGTGCTCTGCGCTTCCAGCCTGGGCTGACGCCAGCAGCGGCTCAGGCAGCGTCGCCCCGTCCCCTTCTCCTCCCAAACCCCCTTTTGGGACCCGCATACACCTCGACAACACATCCCGCCCCGCAAACCCCCGCAGGCCGGGCCGCTGACAGCCC
>VXBW01007282.1:1412171-1448260 GCA_013400375.1 Thinocorus orbignyianus | reverse complement strand
GAAAGGCGGCGCGGCCTTGGGAGCCGCCACCGCCGCACACGTGTGCAGCCAGGCCGCGGCCCGGCCAACCGCCCCATCCCGGGCCGGGTGTGCGGGGCCGGTGCGGGGGGGACAAGGGGAGTAAATAGGGGCGTCGGGGGATGGAGCGGTAGCGGCCGGGCCGGGGGGAAGCCTCAGGCCGGCGGCGGCCGGGGAAGCCACCACGTTGCCTTCGCTGCGGCGGAATGCTGGGAGCGGCGGGGGAAGGCTCCCCGTGCCCCCGAGCCGGCGAATGCGGAGGTGTGAGGCGCTGTCGGAGATGCTCCACTGAGACCACCCTGCATCCCTTGGTACCCAGGCTCTCGCCTCGGAGAGCACCCTCGTGTGCCGCATTCCAAATACATTTGAAGAATTTAGCTGGTAAAATTCCCAAAGGAAGTTTGTATCTGGGGAGACTTTATATGGAGAGGGCCAGTAGTGAGTGGTGTCCCACCAAGGGTCAGTACTGGGACCAGTACTATTTAACATCTTTCTTGGAGACATGGACAGTGGGATAGAGTGCACCCTCAGCAAGTTTGCCGATGACACCAAGCTCGGTGGCGCGGTTGACACGCTGGAGGGAAGGGATGCCACCCAGAGGGACCTGGACAGGCTGGAGAGGTGGGCTAATGCAAATGGCATGAAGTTCAACCAAGCCAAGTGCAGGGTCCTACACCTGGGACATGGCAACCCCAGGCACAAATACAGGTTGGGAAGAGAATGGCTGGAGAGCAGCCCTGAGGAGAAGGACTTGGGAGTGCTCATGGATGAGAAGCTCAACAGGAGCCAGTGGTGANAATTCTTTCCTGTGAGGGTGGTGAGGCACTGGAACAGGTTGCCCAGAGAAGCTGTGGCTGCCCCATCCCTGGAAGGGTTCAAGGCCAGGCTGGATGGGGCTTTGAGCAACCTGGTGTGGTGGGAAGTGTCCCTGGTTGGAACTGGATGATCTTGAAGGTCCCTTCCAACTCTAACCATTCTATGAGTCTATGATGTATAACTCTAGAAAAGCCAGCTGCTGGTCTGGCCGAATGTCCCGAGGGGATGCTCTGATACCGGAGTTGCAATAACACAAGCTGTGTGCTGTGTGCCCAATAGCCCAGTCCCCTGTTTGCCAGGGTGGTCACTGTGTTCCTCACAAGCAAAGCTCAGGGGCTGCACAGCAGCCATGTGTTTAGGCCACCTTCCCTGGTGGGGCACCAAGGTTTGGGCATCTTTACCCTCTCTGGGAGCGGGTCCTTGGGTGGGGAGCACAGCCCATCACTGGCTGGGGAAGGTGGCTGCAGCTGGGGATGTGCATCCCAGTGGGGTCCCCATCCTGTCCCCAACCAGGGCACAGTGTTCCTGCCACTGGGTCCCTTTGGGACACTGTTCTGCCTGCCACGTGAGCGGGAAGGAGCCCATGGTGGCTGAGAGCCAGCCTGGCTCCAGAGCTGCCAGGCAGGAGGAAGCTGGGTGAGTCTCTCCCTCCATGCCTCAGTGGCCAGCTGGGCCAGACCTCAGCAGAATTTTAAACGTTAGAAAATAAATGCATGGGCCAGGGTGGGGGGAGAAAGAGAAGTGTCCATGCAAGCTTTCTGCATCAGCCACAGGCACAAATTGCTTTGGCTGCTCAGCTCTCAAACAGCTGTCCTTCACGTGAAGGGAAGCTGAGTGTGAACCATCTCCAGATGGTGCAAACACACCGGCTGTGTCTAGCAACCTCCGCATGCCCTGCTCCTCCCTTGGTGTTCTTCCCTCTGCTGGACCCATCTTCTCCTGCTCTGCCCAGCGTCTGCAGCAGTGGAATATTCTGCTCCTCGGCTTCAAGGACTTGCTGAGAAGCAGCCAAAAGGTTGCTGCATTACTGTGGCACAATTCATGGGGACGTAATCCAGCTCTGCTTTCCCCAGGCTCAACGAACGTACCTAACCATATTCCCCAAGCCTGCTTCTCCACCTCATCCTTCACTCCATATGTGTCCCCGTGCCTGCCCTGGCCACGCTGAGTGGCTCCCAGCCCTGTGCCAGCCTGGCAGGATCCAAGGGAACAACCTCTGGGAAAACTCCTCTGCCAGCACCGGCAGCCACTGAGCAGTGATTCAGGCAGGAGCTCCCCACCTGCTCCATGTACAGCAACTTGCTTATTTTCCCATCTGAAGTATGGCTTGCGTGTTCATCACAGTTGCCTGGTGGCCTGGAGGTTTAAGGATGCTTTGATGGTGGCCGTTACCCTCTTTGCGTACCTCTGAGTCTCTTCTGACCCTGAATATCCCCCATTTCATTTCTGCCAGGCTGGTGACCCCACCTGGGGTCCTGACCCTCCCTTTGGGAAGAGCTTTAATTCAGTGGCCGGGAGTGAGGGGTGTGCATGGGGGGAAGCACAGCTCAGCCAAGGTGACCAATACACCCCTTAGCAGCACCATCCTGTCTGGGTGGTAGCTCTGCCCCTTTCTTGGGTTCCACTTGCCTAATTTTGTCTCTATTCACATGAGCGCTGTGTTGTGGCCAGAGGGTCTGAGCCATTCCTCTTCAGCCCAAGGTACTTTCCCCCTAGTCCTCCTAAAGCCCAGGACAGGATGCTACCAAGCCGGTGGGGTGGCTGGTGGTTTACATGGAGCTGTCGACACATTTCACCTTTTAGTTAATGTACTTTAAACAAGCACCTTTATGATAACAGTTTCTGAATTGCCTGGTGTTTAAGGAGGTACGTGTGGGTGTATGTGGCCAAACTTGGAGTATTTTTCTCTAGAGTGAGTTGTGTTTGTATGATGATCTAAAGCCCATCTGTGGCTGCAGCATACTCACATCTCATCCCGGGGCTGAGCCACCTCCCTTGGTCTGACCAGGAGTGCACTTCCAAAGGGAATCTTCTCCTTTCCCAGCACCTCTAGACCAACTTGCTCACTGCCAGGCAGTGCTGGTCACACTGTCCCCAGGTGAGGTGAGCAGATGCAAGCCCAAGCTTTACATGTAAACAGCAGAATATTAGGGCTCAGGCACCTTCAACGCTTTGTAAGCGAAAGGGGATTTTGCCAAGAAAAGCCCAAACTTCCTATCCTGAGTCATACTCTCTGACTTATTTACGTAGTCATTACTGCTTCCTGAATCCTGCCAGGCAGGAACAGCATCAGAGACAACACACTCAAGGTTGGGCAAATTTTCCTGCAGTAGCCCTGCAGTGCCACCCTCCATCACCCAGCTACCCTGGAGGAGTGTCATCGTCCTGGTCCTGAGGGTATTGCGATGGCAGCATGACTGACCAAACTGCAGGGCTATCTCTGGGGGAGATACTTTTCAAAGGGCCCCAAAAGAGGTCAGAAGGTGGCATGCTGGTTCACAAGCATTCCTGAGTCTCTAGGCCACCGATTACCATGCTAATATTGAACTGGGCATTTTCAGTTTCAGAAAAGGTGACAGCTTCCCTGACAGCAAGCCCCTGTCACTCTGCCATGGCAGATGCTTCCCAACCCCAGTGTCACGTAGGTACCTCCCACCTATTAGCGGCACGTTGTGGCCATCACAAAAGACTTGAGTATTTTTAAAATAACACCCCATACCTTTTATTCCACTACTCCAAATACTGGCATTTCAACTCACTTTAGCTCAGAAGCAGAAGAAAGCGCCCATTCCTGCAGGTTTTTGCTGGACAGATCTCCTGCAACATCTCCTTCCTTAACCCAGTGTTTCATCTCTCCTTGCTCAGGGTTTTTAACCCCAGAGTTTGTGCCCCTGCTCTGGGGAAAGGGGCTATGCACGACAGCATGACATGCAGCTGCTCCTGCCAGGGCAAGAGGATGAGACCACATCAAGAACTCACGGACAGTCCAGTAGGCTCTTTCTTCCTGCTACCGTGTGACCTGGATAGGTGGAAGATACTCCATGTCTCCAAGATAAATGCACTTGGAACCTCCTAGCAAAGCATATGAACGATCAGCGTGAAGAGTGAATGCATCCACACTAATAAGTAATTCTCAACCTGCGTAATAAAACAGCAGACACTAACGAGTTCCATTACATGCCCATTAAAAAGTGCTTTCAGGTAGCAGGACTCCACGGCTCAGGGGCTCAGTGGTTTGGTATTGCAGCCCAGCTGAAGGCATCGTGCTGCCCAGGTCACTCACCCCATACCTGGGATAGAAACCGGTTTCCATCAGCTTCACAGAATCTCTGGCTCTTCACAGTTTCCACCCATCTTCTGCCCACTGGGAAGTGGTGCAGCAGAAGTGTTTGGGTCAAGAGTGCACTGCATGGATTTTCCTGGTATTAAGAAGTTAGATTTCAATGAGATTAATTATCCCACAATTAAAAATCTGAAGACTGCTATGCAAGGTTTTTTTCATGTTTTTGATAAATGGATTAGGGGGAGGGGGATATCTAATGATACATAACTGCTTTTATCATCACAAGCTTTTCATCCAAAAGGCACAGTTCTTGGAGGGCTCTCCCAAAGCCAATAAATAACTTTTACTGCTCAAGAAAAATTCTGAAAACACCCCCACTTCCTAGTTATTGATGACACTGGCTGTAGAAAGCAATACCTCCTCTAGACCAGAATTTCCCACCTTGTATATTTTGCTGTAGATCTATTAGCCCAAGGTTGCTTAACATGTCCCCTAAGTCATTTCAGTTTCCAGGTGTTTGTGAGAACATGGCATAAGTTGACCACTGAGGCTGACATTTTCTTCCATGGATATTTACTCTCTGTGCCACCCCTCTGCAATCAGAAATTTCAGTAAAATTATTTCAGACAATTCTACAAGGAGGATTGAGGTATAGAAGCTCTAGCATCCTTCTTCAAAATGCCTTAAGCTCTCTGTGCTTCAGATGAGATGTCCTGCATCCCTCCCAGGTCCTGACACCCCACAGCAGCTCTGGAAGCCCCTGGCTCAGCCCAGCTGGGGATGTGCCATTCCCATGGAGAAACGAAGCGCACTGGGAATGTGCTGCAAGTCCTGGGAGTCCACGTTTCTCTGCCATCAGCACCTTGTGCCAGGGTTGGCCAGGGACATACATCTTTCTGCCTCGTGCCTAATGCGCAGGGAGGCACCAGCCAGCAGCTGCTCCACAGAGCTCAATTAATTCAAGCGGTGGCAGGTTGTGCAGGTGCCCTAAAAGCTCCCAAAGACCCAAGGTGAGAATCAATAAGATTTACGTGTGGAATTGTGGGGGTATTTTCCTCTAAGCACCTAAGGATAATTAACAGCCAAAAGGCTCAGAGTCAACCACCAAAGTTATGAAATACTAAATCAGAGGCAGCTCCCAGCAGCTTTGTTCGCTCCCTTTGCAGGTTGTATGTTCATGATAAAACCATCAGTCGTGCATGGCCACAAATTCCCTCTTTTCCCATGGGACTCCTGCTCCTTTCAGTGGCTGGTAGTTATTTAAATATTGTTTTACCCCTCTGCAGTCAAAAGCCCTAGGCTTTGCCATTCAAATCCCAGCCTGACCTACAACACAATTACATCGCTGCTGGGTGTTTCTCTGGAGGGCAGCACGCCGGGATCTGTGCACTGCACCGATCCATATGGATTCAACAGTGGCTCTTCTCCTTCTCAGGGAGGCGGGGAACTGAGAAGCAGTGAGAAGCAAAGTTAAAAGCTTCTTACTATTTTGTGTGCAACAGTTCATTCAGAGTTTTGTCCCCAACTTTTGAGGGCACCAGGCATCCTACGACTATGGCGCAGGCTCTGAAGGACATCATGGGGGTATCAGAGGAAGAGGAACTGGGCAGGAACCCTACTGGGAGCCAGTCCTGAATGGTGGGGCTGAGCTTCCTGGCCGTATCTCTTACAAAGTTCTCATGTATCTCCCCTCACACACAGCAGAGGGTCTGTGCACACCTGCTCCCGTTGCAGGGGGGTTTCCATGCTGAGCTAGTTTCCCTGGCTTTCCTCCCCGTGCTGTCACCTGGGGAGAGCTCCAGTCTGTACAGATGTTCCACCAGCCAGCATCACTCTCCCAGTGTTCCCAGCACCCAGGGTACAGGTGGTCCATTGCTACAGCCTGCTCTGAGCATCCCTTCCTCTCCAATTCTGCACTGCAGCAAGCCAGGCTCTCTGGCTATAACTCCCACCCAGCCTGGCCAGCTTTGTGTTTGCTTTCCCAAATATTTTACTGGTGCAAAGGAAACATCAGGCTGCTGAATCGTGAGCTGAGCCACCTCCACCTTCAAGCTGAAGGCCCACAAAGTGGGAGAGATGACAAACTGGAAGGAAAGCAATGCCAAAGCATAGAACAACACACACCAGCCCTCCCCCGCACCCCTGCCCGGCCTGTCCTGGTGTCACCAAGCCAAGCTGAGGACAGTACCCTTAATCAGAATGCTGGCACTGCCATCAAGCCTGGCACAGCCTCCCAGTAACACCCCGTCAGCAGCTGATCAGCGAGTCAGAGGTAAAAGGGCTTCAGTAAAGTGCAGTGCCAGCACCCAGCCGTGGCCACTGTTGTACAAGCATGGTCCGTGGGACACAGGCAGGGGGATTAAGAGATCTGTGTCAGCAACAGGCGACAGCTAAAAGGGCTCATGTTCATGCTTTGTCCCCAGGGAGGTCATCGGTGAGGGGAATGAGCTGAGGAGGGGCGGACGTGCAGCACCCGTGTCAGCCCTCCCTTCGGCCAGAGCAGCCATCAGGGTGATGGGGCTGAGGACAGCAGAGTGAGACTGGCTTGGGCAGGGGAACCTGGAGGACACCTGGACTGGGGGTGTCAGATAATGCTGTAGTGGCTGGAAGGTTGTAGGGAGCTCCCTGCATCCTTAGTGGCTGTTAGGTGTGCTGGAGAACCACACCTGGTCCTGGAGATGGGAGCAATGGAATGGAATTGCTCTGTCAGTGGTTTTAAAAAGTCAGCTCAAAGCTTTTTCTGTAGGAAAGGCTCATCTAGATCAGCAGTTGCAAAGGCACCACCCAGAGTATCTCTAATTAACCATAGAATGTAGCATGTCTGCTTTCCCAGATCCAGGGGGCAAGCAAGACTACAGGATGCTCATGGACATGCCTGTGTAGAGCATCCAGGAAGATCCTGAACCCACTGCCCATGGATGATGAATCCAGGCTCCAAGAGACTGTACTTTATGACTTTATTCTTGCCCTTGCCTCTTCTTTGTACTTTCCACCACGCTCCTGAGGTTCTTGACAACCAAGAGAGCAACAAGGGAGAAAGAGTCCCACCCCAGGGACTCAATATATCCTCTGCCTCCAATGCTATCAGTGGAAATTAATATGGGATGGGAAGTTTAATTGCAAAGCTGGGGATGCAGAAGCTATGTTCTGCATCGGTGCATTCATTTTCACAGTCATATCAAGCAATGTCAATCATATCAAGTAAATGGAGAAGTCCTGATCATGTTAGCTGATAGAGGTTGTCGCAGTGGTGACAAATACTAACCAGCTGCAGCCACGCTGGATGAAAGGGATCTCAGGTCAGAAATGCAGAATTTGCAGTTGTGTTTTGTTATATTTGGGCTGCCTGATTTCATGGTGATACGAGAGCTTTCCCTCATCCAGCGAGGGATGGTGCTGCCCTGTAAGGGAGTCTGACCTCCTGCCGGGCAGGTTGTTAGACTTTGAATTTAAATCACGAGCAAAATAAATGCAACATGAAGCTGTGTGCAGTCGGAGCCAGGGTTTCTCGCCTGTGTTTCAATCTATTTTATTTTCATGCTTCTCACCTGACCCTGGTTTTTCCTAAACACATTTTCATCCAGCAGCAAGCAGGTCCAGGACATCAGAATGGCAACAACAGGAGCCAGGCAGGAGTTCATCCTTTTCAGGTCCTCTCCATGCCTCCCCAAAATTGAGGGAAAGCCCATATTGCCCCTCTCCACTCCTGCAAGTTGCTTCTAAGCTCCTGCTTGCACAGCAAAATCTTGTCTCTGTTTCAGTAGAGCCAGCACGAGGTTGGGACAGGACCACCCCGAGGCAGTGCTGAGGGCTTTCCAGCTCTCCAGAAATCCTTGGCAGCAATTTATGTCCTAAACCAAGATCACCCCCAAAAGTCTGCTGAGCAGGAGAGACCTCTTTACACTTCAAGCAGGTGGTTTTTTTGAACTTGCTCCCGGTCTACAGCCTTATCTTATTATTTTGTAATTCCTCTCCTAAACATGCCAAACCAAGGCTCGTGCCAAACCAAAACATCTCCGCGGTTTATCTGAGTGGGAAGGAGCATGTGATGGTGGCGCAGAGCCTGGAGGAGGATGGCAGCCGGAGCCCTGCAGAACAGCCAGGGATGGCTAACACTGGTGGGGCACCAGACCTCCGCAGTGCAGTGCCAGAGAAGGACAAAAGCCACATTAGAGGCTGCTTTTGACTTTCTCCAGTTTGATGGGATGGGGCCACCATGGAGGGGAAAACCCAGGGCAGTGTCACACATCCCTCCCCTCCTGCACCCCCCAGATCACTAGTTCCCCCTGTTCCTCTCCCCAGTGGGTCTCAAGGCTGTTTTGCCCGACACGCTCCCTCTGGCAGACACGAGCCATCCTGCTCCACATGGTGCTGGAATTCCTGTGCCAGCACAGAATTTCTGCAGCTGCACCGCTGTAGCTGTTAATTTGATAATTTACTTTAGTGACCTTCATTAAGGCACCTCCTGTCTTTCTGCACGTGGTGACAGCATGTTGTGATTGCCAATAACATTGGTGGAGGACGGAGCATTGAGCTGCTGGTACTCACGCTAACCATGGGGCACCAGGACACATCTTCTGCTTGATCTTCAAACACAGATACCTCCTCCCAGGAATTTCCAGCCTTTGTCCCCCTCCCCATGCTCCTCTGGGGACCAAACACTTTCATGCTGTCCCCTTTCCAAGCAAGGGATCTAGTGATTGATATAGGGCCCCATCAGCTCTTTAGGTACTATTTGGGATGGCATTGTCCTTTTACAGGGCAGGAGAAGATGCTCCCACGGGGCTTCCCCAAGTGCTGCTGGTTTGGATGCTTTGCCTACTGAAGCTGTTCTCCATGCAACCCCTCTAGTGATGTACTTGGTCGCGTGATAATCCAAACACCAGGAAAACCCTCAGGGAAATTGTAGTGAGGTCAATTGCTCACATTTAAACATTTTCTAACACACTGCACAACTCTTTTTGTCCCATCTTGAAGGTCTGCTGGCTGCTGGAGGGCAATCCTGCCCCTTCATCCCACTCACAGGGACGGGACAGGGCTTGGAGCCAGCTCCTGGGCTGGACCTGGGCCAGGAGCAGCTGCTGGTGTTCATGGGGTCACAACACCAGCACGAGAGCAATCAGGATCCATCCTTCCCTGGAAAAAACAGTTCCCCAGGTAGCAGCAAATGACACTTTTCCTTGGGCAGTGGCCAGGGACCCTGTCCTTCGTGGTGTTGCTTTTCAGATAGGCAGGTTGCGAGTTGTGAGGTTCACATGAAGAGGGGAGATAGCGCAGCTGGTCTCTGAGCACAGGGCTTTCAGGAGCAGCCAAAGGAACTGAGTGAGCCAGCAGGGCTTTGCCCACGATAAAAGCTTCAGGACCCATGTGTGTAATCAGGAGAGGGCAGCCCCGGCTCTTAACTGCATCTCTGGCCAGTCAGGCAGGGTGGGGTGACACAGGCACCAAGGACCTCAGCTCTGGAGATAACTTGGCACCGCAGGAGGCAGAGATGGCAAGGGAGTGAGGGAGCTGCCTCTGACAAGGAGAATTTCCCACCACAACAGGTGCTGGTTCAGCCCAAGAAGTCGTACAGATGTGGTGGGCTTCCCTGCATGGCCGGTCCTTTGGGAGCTGGCAATGCCAGTACTGGTGCTCCCTCCTTCAACTTGGACCTCCACAGGAGAAATCCCCCCCGTCTCTTCCAGGGATGCTTCCAGGGAGAGGAGAATCAGGCAGCGAAAGAGACATAGTTGGGGGTAGCTCAGCACCAGGGGCTGCAGATCCTGCACCACCAGCATCCCTGGCTGGTCCCAACCACCTCCTCTCCTGCTCAGAGGCACCTGCAGGCTCAGAGACCAGCTAATTGCTTGCAGCAGCCTTCCTGTGCCCCTCTGATTAGGTTTGAGCTTCCTAAAATAATATGGCACCGAAGCAAGACCTAGACCCAGTTTTGCAGCCCCAACCATGCCTCCAGGGACAGCTCAATCCCATCCCTGCTCCACCAGCAACATACTCTCTCCCCACTTTTAGTTTTTTTTAACCCAGTAGGGTGGTAGAGGAGCCTGGCAGGCTGGAGAAGATGCTCCCACCTCCCTGCCAGAGGTTACAGTTTTTCCCCCCACTGTTTGTTTGAGGATGGCATGGGCCCAAGTCTCCACCTGGCTGGTGGTGCAGCGCTGGGCATTTGCCAGTCCTGACCTGTGACTCAACAAAATCACCCGCCCAGGGCACCCCAGAGCATCCTGAGAAGGGGGGGTGTTCCTGGCCTCCTCCTGGCATTGCCCTGGCACTGGTGCCAGGGGAGAGCTTTGGCTGCCTTGGCCAGCCATGCACCCCTGTGGGCTCTGACTGTGCTCCCAGCCATTGGGCAGGGGCCATGGAAAACCCACTGAAAAGCTCCCACAGCCTTGCAATTTGCTTTTATTTTCTTATTATTTTTCCAGAAAGTGTTGGGGTGGGGGGAGGGATGTGGATTTTCCCCCTCTCTGTGGCTCCCAGATCTCTCTCTTGAAGCCACAGCTCAATCAAGTGGGAATTACTTATCCTTCCTGGGAGGGATGACGCCCCGGGATAGGGCAGGGAGGTATTTGGACTGTCACTGTGCCCCACAGAGCCCTGATGATCTCACGGTGGTGGTTTTTGGATGGCTGGGGATGGGGAGCAGCCCAGTGCCAGCTTGAATTTGCCAGTGTGCTTCCCCTTCCCTGCTGGGAGAGGAGCCAGGGCACGGCAGACCTGGGGAAAAACTCTTATGCCCCGCAGGGAAATTCAGTTTGGAAGGAAATGCTGCTGCTGGCTTCTCCTGGGAGAGCCCTGGGGAGCGGAGGCAGCCCAAGCCCAGCTTTGCTGCCATCTGCCGCCCGGCAAGAAGGGACTGGCAGGGACCAAACACCGTCCAGCGCCGAGGGAAACCCGGAACACTAATTTTCCTCAGCTGGAGGATTTCCCTTTCACCTAGAAAAGTTAAAACCAGCCCTTTTCCTCTTTCAAGAGGGAGGCGTTTGACCTGTGAGGACAAAGGGTTTGCTTGAAAAGTAGCTAGCTCAGGGTGGGGAAAGTTCTGCGGGCAGGCAGCTGCCTGCAAAAAGCCTCCTCCTGCCTGGCTTCGGCCCAGAAATAAATCTCAGGAACACATCAGGACGTTTGCAAGGTGTCCTGAGCACAGTACGGGTTGATACACCCTGGCTCTGACGGGGACTGCCAGCTAGTCCCCAAGATAGCATCTCAGCTCCCCGAGCTGGCATCCCACAGCACTGCTGCCAGGCCAAACAGCCACTCTTTGATGGGTGATGATTGAACTCGATGACCTGAAAGGTCCCTTCCACCCTAGACAATTCTATGATTCTTCTGCAAGAGCTATTGCTTTTGTGTATGTATAGATGCAAATATCTGTATGTGCAAGAAATTTGTATAAAATCTCATTTTCAGTGTTGGGTTTTGGGTTTTTTTGTCTGTTTGTTGGTGGGGTTTTTTTGGTGGCAATTTTTTGTTTCTGTGTCCTCTGCTCTTGGGACCAGTGAGAGCTGATTCCTTCCCCCGTTTCCCCAAACCTCAGCTCTGCAGACACCCCAGCTGCCACACTGGAGGAGTGGGCCGACAGAAACCTGATGGTGAAACAGCCCAGAGGTTTGGGAATTTTTTACCTTTTTGCAAATCTGGAGATAATTTAAATGGAACGGTTCTTCAACTCCACTGGTCCCTGCAATGCCCTGCGCTTCTCAGGGATGGGAGAATCCAAACCCCACCAAAGCTGTGAAAGCCCAGCTGGGAGGATGTGTGAAGGGCTGGAGGGCTGTGGAACAGCATGGTTAAGTCATTCCATGGCGTCCCTCATTCAAAGGTCCGTCTCTGAGCCCAAATGACCCTTTGAGTCCTGCTGTGCCAGGAGGTGAGTCCCAGGGATGCCAAACATCTGCCTTTCCCACCAACAGCAGTCAGATGTGGAGGTTCCCATTGTGGGATACTATGGCTTCCAGTCGTTTACTCTGAGTGTCCAGGGGGTGGCACATGTGGACTGTGGCCAGTGGCTCTGCTCAAGGCTTGGCCCAATCCAGCCCTCCTGCTGGGCCCTGCTGCCAGTCCTGGGTGATGTCCTGCCCTGCTGGCTGGGTGACAGTCACCCGTGGTCAGGAAGTCTCTACAGCACAGGCAGCACACACGTCCCATGTTGTTCCTTTGAGTTTTCCCCACTGTGGATAAGCAGGGAGACAAGAGTGAGCCACAGGCAGGCCAGGCTTACCTGCTTGGCTTTTAGCTCCTGTCACTTATGGGTCTGGCACTACCCTGTGCTGCTTTGCAGGCACCACTGATGGGGAAGCAGAGCCTTCTCTGGGGGTCCTGCCCATCCGCTGCCAGCTGAGCAGGGATGTACATGCAGGATGTGCTTGCTGCCAGCCTGCCTGCCCTGCCTGCACTTTGGAATCTGTGCCTGTCACGGTGCTCTTGCTCCAGCATCCATGCCCAGCCACCTACCACAGGACAGTTCAAGGACAGAGCAAGGATGGCCGTCTCCTCCTCTAGGGAAACTTATGGCTGCAAAACCAGGTTCTTTCCCCTTAAAAACTCCCTTGAGCTTTTCTCCAAATATTAAATTGCTCTGCTTGTTCAGGGACCACTCACCTGCTAGAGAGATGTTTCTTGGTTGTTGTGTTCAGCAAGGTGTTAGCAGTGTGCACTCCTGTAGACGTATCAGTCCAGCTTCCAGGGCCACCATCGCTCTCCCCTGCAGTCGTGGTGGGGATAAGACTTCTTGGGAGATCTGTGTGGCACAGTGCCATCTGTGGATGCTTGCATTGCCCAGGTGGCATTACATCACACTGCCATCAGCCTACACAGTAATCCAGAATGTGGCACTGGAGGGAAAGGGCTGGGCTGAGGTGCAGTATATGTGGGTTGGTCCAAAGGGAAAGGAGGAACCATGCAGGTGGCAAGTTCATAAAGATGCTGGATGGTGAGTTTTCTGCTGCAGGCTGCTGCCTCTCGTGGTAATTGGGAAAAGCTTTAAAAGGATCATCACCAATAAAGACTAGCCCATGGGATGGAAACCACATGTGAGGAAGCCACATACAGGACCATGAAGTGAGGCAGAAGGGCATGTCCCAAGGTGGCCTCACAAGCTGCTTCAGCTGTGGGGTAAGGGGATGTGGCAGCTTCCCTCCAAGATCCTACCTCCAAGTTGGGGCGTCAAGGGCTGATCCCAAAGCCCATCCCCTTTGAGTTCCATAGGGCCCTGGTCCCACCGCCATCCGTGTATCCTCCTGCAGGAAGCTAGATCATCCCACCATGACCCTCACCACCACGGCTTCTGCTCCAGTTTGCTCCTAAAGATTGCTGCACCCCCGGGGAGGCACTGAGGTCCCAGGGGAGACTGGACCCCTACACATCCCAGCACTGCCCTGCGCTACATCCCAACACTGCATCCCAGCAGCGCAGAGCTGCTCTCCCATCCCACCGCTGCTGCTGTGGCTGCTTGTCAACAGATGGAGCTAACGACCTGCCTGGTCCCCGGGTCACCCTGTACCTGCTCCCCGCAGCGGTGGGACCAAGGAGGGCTCAGGGTGGCAGCCGAGGGGCTGGAGCTGCCACCACCGGGTGAGATGGGAGGTTGGGCAGCTGGAGCATCCCTGTCTGACATCCTGTCCCCAGCCTGTCCCACAGCTGCGGGACTAAACATCCCATCAGGTTCTCTTTGCATGAAAAGCCATGTCAGTTGGACACTCAGTCCCATCAGGGTCTGGTGTGGGAGAGCTCAGAAGAGCAGCCCGGAGGAGGGTGATGGGTGGCAGTGGGAGTCATGAGGCATGGAGGGTCTTGTGCCAGGGGCTGGAGGAGCCAGATCTCGGGTCTCTTCTGTCTCAAAGACTCGGTCTCCTCCGTGATTAACTGCTGGGCTGCGCTGCAGATTAGCTGTGGGACCGCTGTGTTTGATGTACAGGGCAGGAGGCCGGTGAGGGATTTTCCTCCCCTTCTGGGGTTAATCCTACCCTGCCTATCGCAGCCCTTTGATTGCAAAGCCCTTCAGATAAACCTCCTTAGTCACCAGCAGACAGCAGGCAGCGTCCAAAAGAATATGGGCAGGAGCATGGGTTTGGGAAGACACAGGATTTGGGAGTTTTCCTGCAGCAGCTGGTGGCTGCAGAGCATGCATGCTCCTTGCAGCCTCAGGCCACTCTCCAAAAAGGGAGGAAAGTGCTTTTCTTTCTACTGATATTGTTTAATTCTGCTTATTTAACCTGAGATCTAGCTTCATGTGAAAATAGCCATCGAAGCGCTGAACGAGCACCGCTCTCCACCCTCTGCCTTTGAATGAAACGTTTCCAAAGTTGGAGCCCTTCAGCAAATCACTAACACACCCGTGAACATGCGGTTTGGGATTCAGCAATAGCCACACCGCTCTGCTGCTAGCCCCAGCCCCAGTTTTTATCACACACATATAACAGCCATAAAAGCCAGCCTGGAACGAGCAGGGTTGTTTCTGCAGGAGTGGTTGAGTTTTGGATTTTAATAAGCCTCAGCACCCTCATAATTTTTCTCTTTAAAATGCCAAAAGGCACCAGCCCAAAACAAGGCTTAGAAAACTCCTGTAAAATAGCTTGTAAGAGTCTAAAAGCCTCTGAGCTTCCCTCTCTTGGACTCTCTTGCCACCCCCAGAGTGGTGCTGCAGGGCATGGGAGTGCTTGGAGAGGTCTCACCAGTCCCTGTCCCACCACTGGGCAGGACCTATCGAGGGAACATCGAATGGTCCAGGCTGTGCTGTGACAGAGGGCTGGATGGTTCAGCTCGAGCCTGTCCAGCCGTTTCGGAGACAGACGGAGCTGCTGGAATGGGGATGAATGGGGATACAGGACAAAGGTGTCCTTAGTGCATGGCACAGCTGCCTTTCCCATTCCTGGCCACCAAGCTCAGGGAATTAAAGTCCTTCCAAACCCCATGCCTACACCTGACAGCTTCCCACACAGTCTTGTCCAGCTCGGTTTTAAAATACACTTCACGTAACCTGTCCCAGGCTTGATTGTCCTCCTACAGTGCCTGAATAATTTGTCTTAATATCTAACCTTTGAGCTTTCTCCTTGCAAATTAAGTTGATTACATCTTGGCCCAGCTCCAGCAGACCCTGAGACCAATTGATCACTGTTGTCTTGGAGGTCTTGGGAGGGTCTTATCATGTCCCCCTCTGTCTCCAGCTTTCTAGAGAAAACAAACCCCGTCTCTTTGGCCAGGTCAGGCTGTCTCCTTCGTCATCCCTGCTGCTGCACTGACTCCTCCAAGCGTCTCCATCCCACCCTGAGTGAGCAGCCCTGAGCCCTGTGGGGCTCACTTTGATCAGTGTTCAAAGAAGAAACCCCAGTGCCCTTAAGGCCACCCCCAGGTTTCTTGCTTTGCCTGGGCACTCAAATGCACACCTGAATTGAAGGCAGAGATTTTTGAGTGAGGTTTGCCCATCTGGGCTCTCCCTTTAGCATGCACCAGCTCTGGTGTGCCTCTTGATGCAGCAAAGCACCTGTTTTACACCAAAACACAGCCCTGGGCTCCAGCATGGGGTCCTTGACCCTTCAAGCCTTGAAGTCAAATCAGGATATCACGCTGCATCGCAACTGGGGCTGGAGGGACCAAGCTGCTCCAGGCTGAGAAGGTTTCAGACCCTCATCTACCCCGCAAGGGGCCACTAAATGTATACGCACATCTGCCTGCACATCTGCATGCCCAGAGCCATGTGCTGCCTGTCCACCCTTTCAGCCAAGGATGCTCCAACCTGAAGGTGGAGTGAGCCAACCTGGCTTTGCCCAGCTGCCTCTTGATTTTGTTTCCCAGTGACCAGCACCCCAAATCCCTCTGCATTTGAGGTCAGCAGAAAGCCCTCTCCAACTGCCCAGACTTCCATGCTGGGGATGTAACATTTTTCATCCTCCCACCCCCCTTGCCAATCATCCTCCCCTTCCCCCAGCTCTAGGTTTTAATGAAAGTAAGATCCACCGGGCAAACAGCTCAAAGGCAGCATCTGAGCAATTATAAAAGCGCTTTCTGCCAGCTGCTAGACTCCTCGTCACCAATCTGATCGGTAGACTAAACAGCAAGGACCTGGGCTGATCCCCCCCTTGCACCGCTCCAGCCTGGAAATGGGGGGGTGGTGCTCGGGGGAGCGCAATGGTTAGCATCAAAACTGGCAGCAACGTCCTAACTGAGAAGGCCAAGGGAATCCTGCAGCTGCTTAATGGAGGTGGGCGGGAGGAAGTGGAGAAAGGGCTGAAGGAACCCTGGAGGATGGAGCCTGGGCTGTGGGAAGTGAGGACCCTGCCAGGCTGGGGACTCACTCCCCCAGGGTGAGCTGGCTTCCTGGACGCCATCTTCCAACTTTGCATCATCCCTCCTCCATCACTAAACCTACGTGTCTGAGCCTAATGTGCCAGAAATGGGGTTTCAAAGGTGACTTTTTTCCCCTTTGGTTGCCTGAACCTTCCTCTTCCTCTCTCCCCCCATGCTCTGCAGACAGATAGCACAGGCGTTTTTCCCCAGGGGGCTTATATGGAGCAGCTGGCACCAGTATTTGGGAGCCAATCCCTTATCTGGCTGCTGATTTTGGCTCCGGGGAGTCAGCACCTCTCAGGTGAGGAAGGCTGAGTTACCAGCTGCCCGTGCCGGGCACCCGCAGGGGGTTATCAGCCTGGCCACCTCCTCGTCTGGCCGAGCTTGGACATCGCTGGGGCTGGTGGGGTGGAAAAGGGACATAGCAACCAAGGAGCCTTGGGAAATTCCTGCTGCTTCCTAACAATAAGGACACACACACAAAACATGACTTGGTCTCAGGTTCCTCTTTCCATCACTTAGCAGCAATGTGTGATCGTGCCAAAAAAAATGAAGCGGTGGTGGTGCTGAAGAGAGAGCTGCAGCTTTTATTACTCTTATCTCCCAGCTTCTGGAGGAGCACGCTGCCTGCGTGGGGGTCTGGGCAGGGACACAGAGCACACGCCACAGGGAGACCAGCTCCCCTCTAAATCATGGCTTGCCATGATTTACGCCGAGGCTCACAGGTTAGGTAACTGCAGTAAACAGAATAAACAGACCTCCTTCTGGATTTATGGACCGACAAAAGGACCTTTAACCACAAAAGAAATGTGCTTTCCAGTCCTCTTCTATCACCAGATCCCAACCAAAGGCTTAAATGCTTATGTCAAGCCCACAGAGCTCAGGATTTGGGCTGGATTCAAACTACTCCTCCATCCTCCCTGCTACCCGAGTAAGTCATCTCATAGTTCATCTCGCGTTCACCTCTCAGCTGCCCACTGACACACAGTGCCAGATGAGCCAGAGGGAGCAGGGAGAGGAATTTTCTGTTAGTTGGCCTTAAAATAAGTTATTAATAAATGCACAAGCAGGCAAAGGTGTGCAAGTGCTCTGCAAAGAGACTGCTCTCTCCAAGAGCTACTTGAAAGAGGGGACATCTTTTTGGGGTGCTGCTGGACCCTTCCTCCTCAGCAGCTGCCCATGGTCAAGGGAGGAGCTTTGACTGCTGTTGCTGAGACAAACCTTCCCAGCATGAGAGCTGCTGTCTAAAGAGAAATTAAGTGTCGTTGTTTTTTTCTTTTCTTCGAGTAAAAGAGGTGTTAGATTTTCATGTGGTTCTCAAATACCTCATGCATTTCTCCCTGTAGATGTAGAAAGTTGTATAATGATGATATTACCCATGTTTCAAGCCAAATCAAAGTGTGTGTATAAAGGCACTGTGCCTGAGGAGTTCTTTTTTATAAATCTTTAGACTATACTTTTTAATGTGGCATTCCTGAAGAAAAAGCAGCTGGAAAAAGGAGCTTGCCCATCCATGGATAGCCATGGCTTGTGCTGGGGGAGCAGATCCCACTGTTGGCAGGAGTGTGGTGGGGAATGCAGAAGCTGAGTGTAAAGCCAGAAGCCTAGTCTGAAAAACTTTGGAAAAACTGGCATTAATAGGAATTCTTACTTTCCTATACTCATCAGCTGAGTCAGCCACAGCGTCAGCCACACAGAGCAGCCCAAAAACCACACTGCTACCAAGTAAGTTCTCAGAGCTCTGCATTACCCCTTCCCTTGATAGCCGGAGAGGGAAAAGCATCCAGGAAAGTGCCGCCCTCCCTCCATCTTGCACATCTTTCTTTAATTCCATTGAAAGCAAGCACGCATATTTGAAATGGAACAATTTAAATCCATGAATTGTTCTAAATCCAGGAGAACTGCCAAGACCCCTGTTTTAATACATTTTCAAATTGCCTTTTCCTCCTGTCTTGGGGAGCCAAGATAGGGCTATTTAATTACAAGCACAACCTCCATTTAAGAAACACTCGTAATGAGACTGCCGTGGAAAGGCATCCGATTTTTCCATTGTCTGACTGAGGCACTGCAATTAGTGTGCTTTATCCCAGGTTTGCATTTGGCATGGCTCGGGGAGCGATGCTTTGGGGACATGAGCTAGTGGTAATCTCCGTGCTCTGGACTCTTCGTTATCCTGCCTGTTAGACGGGACTGAATCCAGACTCTGCCAGGGGAAAGAGATTTGGGCTGGCTGCTTTCTGCAACTCAAACCCGGGAGCAGAGCCTTTTAGTCCTCCATGGAGCAGGCTGGGGGAAAAGGAATGGGAAAGAAATATAAAAGGGAGGGGTGCTTGCGTCAAATGGAGGCAAGGAAAAAAATCACGGTAAGGGAGAGATGCAAGAATGGCATTGCAAAGAAACTACAATATGGTCTTTGCTGTAGCTGCGTGAAAATGTTTCCCTTGGCTAGCTTTGGGTCAGGAACAAGAGCTGACCCACGGAGAGAGTTGCTCCAGGTGCATTAGCAGTGGTTCAGCTCTGAAAATCACTGCAAAGAGCTTAGCCAAAGACTGGGGAGATCCAGGTATGAAGGGTTGTGATGCAGCATTGTTTCCCAGCTGGGACGTCCTAAACCCAGGGCAGGGACCTGTCAGTGCTGGAGCTACTTTAGGGTCCAGGGTGTGCAGAGCCCACTCAGCCCCACTCCAGCCCCAGGAAGCCTAATTTAAACAAAAGCACTTCCCTGGCATGACAAGCAAGGACCATGCACTAGCAGGTCACCCCGTGCCATTTGGCTGCTGCTAATATACTTGGTGCCACTCTGGCAGCGTAGGGGCTTTCTTCACCCATCACTCACCAAAGCCATTCGCTACCCTCACCCCACAGAGGGGACAGGGGTGGGCTGCAGAGCTGCCCTTGGAGGTGATGGAGCAGGGTGGGGAACATCTCATCATCCTTACAACCCCCTGGCTGTGAATCTGGGTTCGCAATGCCCACCTTGCTCCATGGGCAAGGACCCTGGCTGATGCGCAAGTGGTACCAACACTCGCTGTCAGAACTAGTGGAGGGCTCAGCTGGGCAGGGAGCCACTTGCATCCTGTGCCGGCTCTCCATCCCTCCAACGTGCATTCCTCCAGGCTCAGGGGAGTGCTGGGCTAGCTCTGGCTCCCAGGAAGCAGCCTGGCCATGGTGGAGCCAGCCTCCTACCCATCCATCATCCTTATCAGCCGGCGCTGGCAGCTTGGTGGTCCCTGGCAGCGGGGCTGCACAGACAGTGAGCCGGGGCCATGTGGCTAGAGACAGGCAAGAGGCATCCCAGTGATAAGCCACGCCACAAACAAAAACAACAACTCTCCTCCTTGGGGACTTCAAAGCACTGAGCTTAAATTTATGCATCCACAGAGCCCTTGTGGGTGCTGGGAGAATGGGGGCAGCCCCAGGGTGGGAGGATGCGATGCTGGGGCCATGGTTTGCCCACACTGAGCTGTGGATCTGACAAAGTCTCCCGCGGGAGGTAAATGGGATGCAGGCAAGGAGCAGAGCAGGTTGCCATAGGCTTAGACAGGCACAACCCCATAAAAGCAGCAACTCAGCCCCAGGCGGAGTTGTGTCCCACAGCCGTGGGGTCTCTGCACCCACAGGCTCCCAAAGGATCCCATAGAAACATATTCTGAGTGATTTGCCAGGGGCAACGAGGGTAATTTGCTTTTCGTGTGCTACCAACTCACCAGGCATAAAGCACCTTTGGAGACCGGCTCACAGACTGTCAGGGAGAAGATTTAAGGCTGTTCCTGAGGAAAGTAAGAGCCCAGACACGGCTGTACTCCACCTGCCTTGGAGAGGTCCCACGAGCATTATCCTTGCTAACATTAACCGGGATTTTATTCCTCTGATGGTCCCAATGAAATCCGTGAGACCTCTTGTGGCATGAGCTGAAACTCCACACGCGTCTGTCACATCACACCGGGGCATCAGGGCTGCGGGACTGTGGCCACCCCATCGGCCCTGTCATCGCGCCTTCAGAGTCAGCACTTGGGCAGCCCCAAGGGAAAAGACTTTTCAGGACTAACTGGAAAAAGAAGTGTGTTGTGGTTAGCACAAGGGTGAAAGCATCTGGCACCTGAGATGGCGTTTGGATGCTCCGCTGCTGCAAGGAAAGAGACCCAGAGAGGAGATCCGAAAAGTGTTAAAGCCAGGCTGCAGCACTGTGGTGGCGTTGGGGACAACAGGGGCACAGTATGGGGTGGGTGAGGTAGAACAACATACAAGCACTCACAAACACGTTTGTATACATGGGTTTACACACATACACTTCCAGCTGTACATGCATATCTTAATTTTCAAGTGTAATAATGCTATTGAAAGAAAACGACACACACCTTTGCTGGTAATTGCCTCTTTTTATAGGATTCAATTTCATCCAGCTTTGTCTGTATGCGCAGTCCTGTTGAAAAATCAATGATCATTAACTTTTTAAAAAAGTCTCTTAAATTTATGTAAGCATTGTTCATCAAGGACTCTTGTATTTATTTGTCGACAAAATGACTCAAAATTAGAATAGTTATCTTAATTTGATTAATTCCTCTTCCCCCAAATTTAAGAGCCTGTTCTTTCTCTTTCCTTTCTCTCTTCCCTCCTCACTTTTAGTAAACGAGGGGTAAAAGACTTAACTGGTAAGGGCACTTGAGTTGCATTTAATTGAATTGAAAGTGGAAGGATTACCTTCTTTTTTTTTTTTAATCTAGTTGTTCAGAAATCAAACCTAGTTCAGGTGAAGGAAGAAGTGAGGTTTTTTCACCCTGTACCTTTTGAGGACAAAAGACCCTTTTCCTCAGCTTCCCACACTGGAGCTGTGGAGGAAAGGCCCCATCAGACATTCTTTGATGAAAAGCATCCTGATGCTGGAAGACCCACGTTCCCTGTTTTATCTCTTGCGTTGGGGCAGCCCTTCTTCTGCTTTTTTCTTCCTACTGTGACTAAGGCCTAGGTCTCCCTTGGCACGTTGCTGCCCTTTGCTTCCAGCAATGACACTCCGCACCAGCCCCATGTATGGACACGAACCACCGTGCACCAGGATTGTGGCCATCACCAGCCACCATGCACCAGGACCATGGCCACCATGCACCAGGACCATGGCCACCAGCAACAACTACACAACAAAACCACCACCCATCTACAGAAGGACTCAGCCCCTTCACCTTTTATACCATCGGTGGTGATGTCAAAGGTGCCTGCCACAGCCTGATTGGCTGGCAGGTGCTGGGGGCGTGGTCTCTCTGCTCAACCCCTCTTTAAAGGGGGCAGAAGCCCCCACCTCAGCGGTGATGGTCTAGTTTTTGTTGAGGGTAGTCTGATGCTTCTTCCTTGTTGCCCTGCCTGGAGGGAGAGAGTGCCTGCACATATACATACTTACATACATTATGATATCTTGTTTTAATTACATTAGAGCAAATGACTCCTTCCCCTATGGTTTATATCAGTGCTTCGGGTTTGTAATTTATCTTGGCACAGTCTAGACTGGAGCCACTTTGAAGCTGTTTCAAACAGGATGAGAACAAACAATTTTTCCAAAGTGGCTGGATTAAGAAAACTGGCAGCCATTCATCTTTGGGAGAAGGCTTGTGGCAGCGCTGTGTCCCTGCTGGAGTCCTGCCAGCCTCCTACTCCCTGCCCTGCTGGGACAGAGAGGTCCTAACCCTGCGGAGGGTGGGAAATCTCACTGCTAGCTACTGTGTGCAGGGGGCGGTGGGGGTGGCAAAGGGCACCATAGTGGGCGTCTACACAAGGAAGACCTGATCTATTGATAATTATTTGCACTTAGTTTATCCCCAAGTGTTAGAGACGAGGCAGTTGCACTGAGCAGATGACACTGCAGTGAGAGATGCAGCACCTGGCATTGGGGACCATTGGCTGTGGCTGGTCCTGCTGCTCTTCCAGCTTGAGAGACCATGGTCACCCCATCCCACACCCAAGGCACAGCTTCTTCACCCATTCACCACTCCCTGTACAGTACTTTTCCTATAAACCTCACGGACATCTTTAATTCAGGAAATCTCTCCTTATTTTATTGGTTCCATCTGGAATGCTGCATCCAGCTCTGGGGCTCCCAACATAAGTAGGACATGGACCTGCTGGAGCGTGTCCAGAGGAGGGCCATGAAGATGATCAGAGGGCTGGAGCACCTCTGCTATGAGGACAGGCTGAGAGTTGGCATTGTTCAGCCTGGAGAAGAGAAGGCTCCAGGGAGACCTTATAGTTCCTTCCAGTACCCAAAGGGGACTACAGGAGAGATGGGACAGGGCTCTTTATCAGGGAGTGGAGTAATAGGATGAGGGGAAATGGTTTTAAACTGAAAGAGGGGAGATTTAGATTATATATCCTCTTTACTGTGAGGGCCAGGCTGCCCAGAGAAGTTGTGGATGCCCCATCCCTGGAAGTATTCAAGGCCAGGTTGGATGGGGCTTTGAGCAGCCTGACTTGGTGGGGAGGTATGCCTGCCTGTGGCAGGGTGGTTGGAACTTGATGATCTTTAAGGTCCTTTCCATCCGGAACCGTTCTATGATTCTATGATTTTCCTCAGATGAAGGTAATCCTGAAAACATCTTCACTAACTTCTATAGTTTCCCCAAGATACTTCTTTCTTTAAAAAAACAAACCAACACCAAACTCTTTCATTGACTAGAAAAAGTGGTTTTCTTCTAAACCACTCTCTTCAAGTACCCCAAAAGCTGGAGGGCTCATTTTAGGAGAAGCACAGTGTAGGGCATACGTCTCCTTGAGCCTTGCGCTGAACTTATATGGATCCCCTGCCAGGGGCAGGGTGGGGGTCCCAGGAGGTTCTCAGGCCATTCAGGTCCCTAATAGTGCCTCCTGGGGATGGTTGTTCCTCACCTTGGGACCTAGCAACTCCTGAGGTGAAGAAGAGCTGTCCCCAGCAGGGCTGAGGGCTGAGCTCCCCTCCTGCCCTGCATTGCCACAAATCCAGCTCTGAGCAGCAGCAAAGCTCGCATGGAAACACATGTGTTTTCTATATTTTTCCACCCAAACGCTGGGTTTTTAAATATTCTAGCAGCACCATTCGCTCAGTGAAAGCTGCCAGGGTTTATGACAGATCCCTCCTCCTTAAGGCTTTGAAATAAGGCTGTAAACATGCTCGCCAGGCTAAAGTGTTGCCTGTAAAGGGGGTTGCTCCCCTCATGATGTGCCTATTGGCTCCAATTAGCACTGGCAGGAGTCAACCGCAAAGAGAAGGCAGAGCTTATCCCTGTGAGCGAACTGATTTATTTACAGCAGTTTCAAAGCAAGATGAATATGGCTTTTTTTTTTATTTTCTTTCACTTCTTTTCCCCAAAGCTACCCATTTTCAACAAGTAAAAAAAAAACAAAACAAAACCAACCATCCCGTAAATATCTGGAAGCAGAAGGACACTGCTTGCTTTCCTCAAGATGGAGATTCAGCTTTGTTTAGTAAGGGTACCATAAGATCATCAGGCTCTTTACTGAAGCCTTGCCCTGAGTCAGGGACAGGGAACCCTTCCTAGCTGTGCCCACAGCATGAAACCAGCACCTTGGCACCACGGAGTCAAGAGCTGAGGACTGCTTTTATCTTGTTTTGATGTCTCAGTCGGAGGTGGTGCGCTTTCCTGGGTGCCGCCTGGGTACCACTGAAGCTGGAGGAGCTCAGCCCAGCTGGATTTCAGACCCACCTCATCCAACCATCCCATCACAGCTGTAGGTACCGTAACACACCTGTGTTGGGAAGCAGAAGCTTTGCTCTCTGCTTCAGATATCACTGGAGGCAACATGCCCTCTGTGGGGAGTTTCCCCCTGGGGCAGGGAAAAAGCCTCCCCAGAGAAAAACCTGTGGTAGCCCTGTGAAGAGACAAACCTCCTCCTGCAGGAGAGCCAGGGAGATGAGCCAGGCAAGACACCACTGTTGGACTTGATGCTCCTGTGCTAACATACTTGGTGGGAAGAAAAGGGAGGTGAAAGCTGTGCATCCCATGGGATTCCATGAGATCTGCACAAGCCCACCTCTTAGACCTGTCCAAGTCCCTCTGGATGGCATCCCTTCCCTCCAGCCTGTTGACCACACCACACAACTTGGTGTCATTGGCAAACTTGCTGAAGTTCCATCCCACTGTCCATGTCTCTGACAAAAGATGTTAAACTTATCATCTTGTTAAAGGGTTTATGGACTTTGGAGGGGACTTTGTTAGTGGTAGCCTCGGGGGACTTTGCTGATGGGAAAAGCTGGAAGCTTGCTGTGCTCACCAAAGGATGGGATGCCATGCAGTCGGCAAAGGTGGGAATGTGCAGCCAAGCTCTGCCCCCACATCCCTCTGCCATCGTGGGTGGTGCCAGCTCCATTCCTCACCAGGGCTTGGGATTCTCCACAGGGACAGAGCCCCTGTAGTGCCTCAGACCTTTTTCTCACACTTGCTAGTGAAGGAAAGAGGTGAAGTACTGCCGGAAGATGAGAGACAACAAAATCACAACTCCTTTGGTTCTGCTAGGGATAACTCATGGCTCCGTTTCCCTGCAAAACCTGCTTGTGATGCACTGCTGTTCTCAAGGCAGATGGACAACTGGGGCTCAGGCGCTGTGCTCAGCTCTACCTCTCGAGAGAAAACAGGCATTGCCAGGCCCCAAGCATCCCCGGTGCTGATAGCAGGCACGGGCCAAGACCCCGTTTTAGGGCTGGACTCCGCTCACCAGCTGAATCAGCAAATAATTAGCAGCAGCCAGAGCCGGGGGATTAGCATCTCTCTCCTCTCCAGCCCTCCAGCCCTGCTTAACCCTTTCAGCTGCCTGTCTCTGAAAATCCAAATCTTTGGGATCTCTCTGGTGCAGATGCTGCCATGGGGCTGGCGCCACTTGGTGGGGGTGCCACGGCCGGTGTCCCCTCACTGGAGTGGCATCCTGGCTGCAGTAGCAGCCAGGGAGCTGGCTCATGGCTCTGGGCGAGACGTCAGTCCCGTGGCTGGCGGCTCGTTTGTTCACCTCCGGGCAGCCCGATGACAGCGCTTCCCTTTACTACCAGCTGCAAAAACCTGGCAGCTGATTTAGGAGAGCTCCCGGGGCCCAAAATGTAAACCGTTTTTCACCAGGAATGTATAAGCAAGCCATAAAATAAGGGATTTGAGTCTGGTCACATGGGACAGGCCTCCCATAAAATTGAAGCATTGATCTGTATTTTAGTGAGCAGCTTCGAAGCTGCCCAGATGATTGAAGACCTGAGCTTTAACAAACTCTGTAATCTCCCACCATACATCTGAAGTGGCATGTTTGAAGTCCGAGGACGAGTTATTTATATTATTTGTATAATACACAGTGAAAGGACATTAGCCACAGCTCAAGTACCAGAGGTGGGTATCGCTGCCGGGCAGAGGGAAGCAGCGGCTCTGTGGCACATTGCTCTGTGTCGAGACTGCTCCACACATGGGCACACATATGTGATGGCCCAGGTGGCCCAAAACTTCAGGATCTGACCATGCTACTGCACACCAGTGCCATCCTGGCTGCCCTGTGCCATCTGCAGCTGCTGGGCTGGAAAACGTGGTTCTGCTCTGCCATCCTGGTTGTGGTCAACCCCTTCCTGGCACGTATCACCCCATTCCCACTAGCTCACCCTCTTCTCAATGTCTGTCACCCCCTTCTCAGCAAGTGTCACCTGTTCCTGGAATGTATCATGCTCTTCCCAGCATGTGTGCCAGGGCCATTCTGGTGTGTCACCCCATTCCCAGCATGTCACCCCTTCCTGGCATGCATCACACCTTTTCCAGCATATGTCAGCCACTTCCAGTATGTTATCCCATTTCCAGCACATCAGCACCTTTCTGGGATGGATCACCCTGCTCCCGGTGTGTGTCCCCAGGGTGGGTGCCAGCTGCTCGGTGCTGGGACACGCTGCTGCTTGTGGAGTCCCCCCCACCTTGGCAAAACCATGCAGGGAAAAAAGACACTGTCCCCATTTCATTTCCATGGCCCAAACTGATCAGTAACAAAAATATAGTTGGAGAAGTATATATTCACTATAAAAAGTGTAAATTTGGTGGTAAATAAAATGATTTATAAATTCCGATCAAACTCTGAACAGCTCTGTTGAGGACAGAGGGATATCTGGGGTATGGGCTGAGAAAGTTCAAGTGCCATTTAAAATCACGGCAGTTTTCCTTGGGAAATATTTCCTCTCTGCCTTAAATTCACTTTCTGTGATTTGAAGGGGTTGAGCAAAAAATGATTAAAAGCTGGAAAATGTCTCCTCCAAAATCAAACCAAACCAGAACTATTGGGGTCACCTAAAACATGTTGCGACCTTTAAAAGAAGTTTCTTGGTAACTCTCGTACACCAAATTCTCCACGGTTCTCTGTTACATATGTCTGGAGACAGCTGGAAAAACCAAACCATTCTGTAAGTGGAAAGGGACGCTTTCAGTTTTGGTTGCAGCTCCAGAAATACAGGGATTGGCGAGATACTGGCTGCTTCCCTGCTTTATTGGGGTCCCCATGTGGGAGTGCTGCAGGGATGCCCAGCACAGGCAGCAGCACTGCGCCGGCTTCCCCAAAATCCAGTTTTTCTATTTCATGTTTCTCTCTCTTGGACTATCACAGTAACTTTCCCCAGGATGTTATCATCCAAAATACCAGTAACCCCTGGAGAACCCCACAAGCTCCCTACCACGGGAGCCACAGCCAGGGCAGGTGCAGCACCTCAGGCTAAGCTGGAGTTTTCTGCTGTGGGCTTCAGGGGTAGGGTGGAAAATCGTACAATACTCAGCCCCCAGCAAGTATTTTGTGGCAGCGAGAGCCAGACTCCTGTGCCCTTGGAGGGATGACGGGAGGCTGCGATTACTAAATCCCTTGCCCACTTAAGGCAGGCTCGGTGCTCCAGCACACGGCGAGGCATATTTGAAATGCTTCAGGCCAGATTCGGACTCCTGTGTTGTTCAAGCTTTCCAGCAGTGGCCCAGAGAAAAACCCCAAAACACAAACCCTTCCCAAAATATCCCTTGGCTGCACTGTCAAACCCCACATTGTTGGGGGGGGTCCTTGGGATAGGTGCTGCTATGCCCAAGGGAGCCCTGAGATGGTGGTCAGGGGGTACAGGGACTGCTTTCTCTCACGGAGGGAGCCATCAGCAGAAAAAACAGGGTGAGACATCCAGGGCTGGATGCTTCCAGGGTTTCAGGAGCCTCTTACCATGGTCCAGGAATGGAGGGACCCAGGGGGACCAACACAACCACGATGGGGTGCGTTGCTCCTGCCCAAGCAATGCCCCCGGAAAGGGAACCAGTTAACTTGGTGCCGCTTAAAATCAGGATGAAGTGCATAAACTTGATAAGGGATTAGGAAGAACCTGTCTCACTCCCTCCCCAGTTAGCAGGTAGGACTGGGGCTAGGGCTGCTGGCAATGGGGGCTGAGCTGTGGGGTGGGAAGGGTACGCAGCCCCCTGTGCCTCCTTCGGAGAGAAAGCGGTGGAGCAAAGCTGTAATAAATGCCCAGAGTTTCACCACATGGGGAAATTATTAGGACAGATTTTTGGCAGGGGTCAGGACGTCGCTTTAATAGCACTGGTTTTAATGAGTGTGTGTGTGTGTGTTTGCAAGATGCCTGTGAAGTTCCCTTCTCCCAGGGAAATTGCTCCAGTTACCTGCTTGGTTTTTAAGGACTGGAAAAATCAAGGAGAGAGCCCGTCGCTTCATCCGTCCCGATGACCAAAACTCCACACAGTCACTTGCTGCTTGGCCAGAGTTAAGTCTCAAACTGCATCTTACAGGGAAATAAGATGAATCAGCTCCAGCTTTGAACCTTTTTGGAGGAAGGCAGAGCCCAGCCTCAGCCAGCCGGCACGTCCTGCCCTCTCCACAGCTGCTTGCGGGGAAGGTTTTACACCAAAAACTGCCAGAGTCTTGTGACTGTGAGAAAAATCAGCTTTTGTTAAAAAAAAATAAAAACAAAAACCAAAACCAAAACCAAAACCCCAAACATTTTGAAAAGCTTTAAATGCGATCACTTAAAAAGGTGGGGGTGTGCGTGTAAATAATTTTAAGTCAGTCTCAGGAGCTTTGCTTGCCTGACTCATGATTCGGGCTTTTTTTTTTTTATATATCACATCAGAAAATACTGTAAAACATACTTTCAAAGCCTCGGAGGACCTCGGCCTCCTTGGAGTATTCAAAATCGTCAATTACATGAGCATTACGGGCAGGATAGTTTGTACGAACCCTGTTAAAAAGTCAACCTGAGACTTGTGCCTCTAAATCCCCTCGCTGCCCCCAGGGCTGGAACTGATTTCTGCCCAGGCTTCGGCACTAGGAAATGTTTCAGTTTAAAAAACATTGACAAACATTAAAACCAGGCCGTATGCACTTATTATTGAGAAAATCCCACACAGATGGACTGCATTGAATCGCGAGCAATTATTTTCTGCCGTTCTCGTGAGTTAACGAGATGATCAGAGGTCCCTGGCGGCCTTCCTTCGCCTGCAGACCTGTGTATCAACCTCCTCTTCTGCAGCCTGGGGCTGAGCGGGGCTGGCACAAGCCCCTTTGCCAGCCCCGGGGGCTCCCTGGCAGGGGCTAAGGTGGCAGCGAAGGCAAACCCACATTTGTTTTTTTATAGGGCTGGCAGCTGCAAAGACCAGAACTCAGATTATTTATTTTTTTTTGGTCCTGAATGTGCTTGGGTGTGCCTGCACATCAGGGACTCACTGACTGGCAGGGGCTGGTGTCCTATGGCAAACCCATGGGTGAGAGGGGGCTGCTGGGGTTTGGCATGGCAGGGACAGCCAAAATAAGAAGAAAAAAATTATTATTATTTTTTTCCCTGTACTAAATCAGGTTTGACATTATGCTGCCAGTGGGGACCTGTTTGCCATAGCACCCCCCTTTTGCTGAGGATGGGGTGCCAGTGCCAAGTCAAGCTACGGGCACAGCATCTGCCCTCGCCCGTAGCTGCCAGCTGTGGCAGCGATGGAGAACCCTGGCTCGGCCAGACTGTGGGTTGTTTATATCCCCCCGATGCCTCTGAGCCGCTGGAGCCCTGCAAGGAGCTGGGCGTGATGCACACTCACTTCTCCGGCATGAGCAGAGCAGAAGGTGGCTGAGGTCTGCACCCTTATCAGCACCAGAGCCCTAATTACTGTCCTAATGTCTAATACTCCAGGCTTGGCCAGTACCTTACGGGCCTGATTCCCTTAGACAGAAGCTGTTATTGTCCAGATGAAGGGTTTGAAGTCTTCCAAACACAAACCTATCCTCAAAGGGAATTTCTTTCACTGACACTTCCCAAGACAAAGAAACATTTCTGCCTGTGTTTTTGCAGATGGATCTGGTCTTTTTTTTTCTTTTTTTTTTTTTTCCCCCCTCCCTCTGGATATTTGCAGGGCTGCCTGCTTCTGCTTTCAATAAGGAAGGAATATGGGCAGGGGTCGGGATGACTACCTTGGTGCCGGGCAGGAGGGCAGACCCTGCTGCCAGAGGGGCTGCAGCCAGTTTTACTGGTGTGCTGGGTTCTGTTTTTACTGGGATGCTGGTATGGGCTCCACCACACAGCTCTGGGGCTGCAAGTCCAGCTGCCATGAGGAGGGCATGATGCCACGGTGAGGAGGCAAGCGTGGGATGGGGTGGGCTGGTGCCAGACAGCTGCTGGGCAGAGCAGGAGGAACCAGCTCAAAATGTTCTTTGCAGGACACGGAGCTGGAATTGCCACCGTTTGGCTGCTCCAACGCTATTCACACAAACCCTGAATGTGGTCCTGAGAGCCACGTGCTAGCCCTCTCCCAAAATCCCTATTTGTAACCAGGAAACGGCCGGATCATTTCTTTGCCGCCAGTCACTCGCCTTCAGCGGGCCACGAGGCTGTCTGCTCCAGCCGGGAAATCCCGTGGCCTTTCTGCAATGTGAATTAATCAAATTGTGCCTCGTTAACGGCGCACAAGGCGAGAGCCCGGCACTGGCTGAGCTCAGAGCTCAGCTCCTGCTGCCTGCGCTGGGATAAGAGCAGGCTCTCGTATGCCAGCGGAATCAGCAATTTAAAGAAGTAATCTGATCAGATGTAGCTAGTTAATATAACGGACTCAGCGACTTTAACGAGCTCCTGCGCAGACTGGATTACCGCGGTCACTCATCCATAGTTCATTAGAGCTTCAGAAAGGGGATCCACGAGAAGTCATGAAATACGATCTCCTAATCTCCCCTAAGCAGGAGAAGCCCAGCTATAAAGAAAATACCTCTTAAAAATACCCGCAGAGTGAATAAATCTCCCTCATCCTACAAGGTAACGAGAGCAGACCCGCCAGAGAAGGGGATCTGCTCACGGGATGTGTTTTCTGCGTCCATGGTTAAGGAGGCTTTGCACAAGGATGGTGTGTTTGGGTGGAGGAGCAGAGGTCCCTCTGGTTTTCATTGGTCAAAAATATCTTTCCAATGGTTTTCTTGGGATTCCTGGGGAAAATAAATATATCATGGCTCGGTGGAGGAATGAGATGGGCAGACGTGCTGTCCCCACAGGGAACAGCGGACAGAGAGCCCGGAGGAGGAAGGTCTGCCCATCCTGGAGGGGTGCCTAGTTTCTGCTGTTCCTCTCAGTCCCAAGCACTTTCATCCAGTCCTGGGCTGGAAATGTCGTTTATGGCCAGAGAATGGCAGCCAGCTAGCACCCGTGTCCCTGACGCTGTCCCCAACCGATCCCTTTTCCAGGAAGGGTGGGTTTGGCATCAGATCAGATATCTACTTCCCAGGACAGCTTGCTAGGGCAAGGATGCTCTTCTGATATAGTACCTGATGCCATCAGATCATGTCTGCACAACCCCGAGGCCGAGGGCATCACCCAACTCAACTGGCACAGCTGAATCCTCTCTGGTGGGGTGAGGTGATAGCCCAGGCCTGGCTCAGGACTGAACAAGGTGTCCCCTCAGACCTGGAAAAAGTGAGATGGGGCAGCTGGGGCAGAGGTGTCCCAACAGCTGGCAGTGATTTCAGCTGGTACTGCTGAGATAGGCCATGTCCAGCCCTACTTCATGTGTGACAGGAAGCGGTAACATCCCTAAGAACAGAGGAGAAAGCAGAGCTCCAGAAAATGTGGGGCCACATCCATGACCCCAGCCCGATGGGTGTGGGCAGCTCTCAACTGGCAAACCCAGGTTGCTCCATGGGCAAAGATGTTGGCATGGCAATGATGATGCTGGTACAGAAGGATGCTCAGGCAGGACTTCCCAAGCAGGACACGCAAAGAGAAACCCTGAGAAGATTCCCTGTCCCCTGTAAACTAGCCCAGCCCTTATCACAGGGAGCATTCAGCAAGCGATTAACTGAAGACTTCATTAATGCTGCTGCAGCTGGGACTGCTCAGGGGCTTAACCTGAAGCATGTGCTCCTCTGGCTGAGGGTCTTAATGCACTGAGTGAACATCTGGATACAACCCGCCCCTTCCAGACCTTTCTTCTCTCCACGGGCAATTGGGTTATCTGGAGGGGAAGGAAGCCTGAAAGCTGACTCTGTCCTCCAGGGCCGCTTTCATTCCTCGGCAGCCCCGGGGGACGATTTGCCAGTATGGAACATCGTGTAAAGGAATGTCCCGTGATGGACGGGGCTTAACGGGACACCTCCACACGCGTGGGCACAAACCCTGACCCGTCCCCAGCAGCCTCTCAGTGCAGAGAGGTGATGCTGAGGCTGAAGGATGCCCACACTCACCCTCGCAACAGGGTGGATGCTTTCCCTCCAGACACCTCCGTGCAGGCACTGGTACCTCTGGATGCGCAGGCCCTGCAGACTCCAAACGCCGAGAAATGTTTGACAGAGCAGTGTACGTATTCCAAACATTGTTTGATTCATGTTTTAAAGTCTCACTTGCGAGCATACTTCCCCAGCTCAGACATCAATCACTGCAAATATGTTCTTATAAACAAAGCAATACAGACTGACTGTCTCTTCCACCCCTACCATATGCAGGTCACCGGGCAGCACCTCCAGGAGAGGCTCTTCCCAGCACATATGAGCCCCCCCAGAGGACACCAGCACAGGTAACTGGGAAAAAGCAGTGGCAAACCTGTGACCAGTGGCATGGTACCACCCAAGGACGTGTATCCCAAAGGAAGGAAGCCGAGTCCTTCGTCATTGTGCCGAGGATGACTCTCTCCTGCTGCTCAGATGGTGCAGAAGGGTATCTGTCCTCACCATGACCAGTTGTCCCTTCAGCTCCTCACCTCCATCACCCCATCCACCCACTAAACATGCATCCCAGCCGTTACGGGGATGAACTCTCACCAGGCAGGGACGGAGGATGCCGTGATCAGGACAGAGTATTCCCCAGCCCCCAGGGGTCCTGCGTGCAGCTGCACGTTTACATGGGTAATTAGAGTGTGCACCTAGTTTTGTTTCATGTTTTAACCCTGAAGTCTGATTATCACATGTGATATCCAAAAAAGCCCCTCCTCCTCAACATTAGGGACATATTGCAGATGATGTGGGCATGGGTACATCACATCTGGCTGCTCACCATTGTCACCGTACTGTCACCACCAACGTTTCCCAGCCCAGGCTGCCTGCAGGAATATGGGGCTATGCTGGGATGTGGTTTTATGTTCTTCCTCCACCACCGTGGACATCACAGACTCTACAAGCCCCAGCCCTTACCACCATACAGCATGGTCCCTGAAGCACACCCAGCCATGGGGTCACCCCTGCAGCCAGCCAGGCGCCTTGAGAGTCCTCACAGAAACAGGGAGACAGGACAGGGAGAGTGGTAAAAAGTATCTGCTCTAGACTCACGGGTTTTGGAGACTTTTTAAAGCAAACTTCCTTTCCTTAGGACGCTCCAGCAAAGTGCAGGATCCTGCTGGTAGGCGACTCTCGCACTCCTCAGCCCTCTGTTTAGGAAAAATAAATAGGAAAGAATCCAGCAGCGGCGCTTTCCTTGTGCTGTGTGAGATGGATTGGTGCTTGCCACTGCAGGAAAACTGTCCCACCGTGATCTAACCCAGCACTTTGTCCTGAAATGCTCTGCTGTGACTAAATAAATGATTCCTCTGGAGCAGGGTGACACATTCCAGCCCCAGACAGTGACACTGACAGATGCAATCAGTCTGCAAGGTTTAATGGGAACATGGCGCTGGCGGAGCTGGCAATGGGAAATTTATGAGCAACTTGGGAGAGGAAGAGGAAAACCAAAAAAAAGGGGTCCTGGCTCTTTGTCACCCATGAGAGTACAATTGGGATGCGGCATTGTGACCATCTTCTGTGTGGCAAATGATTAGCCCTGTGGTCCCACTACAACTCCCAAACTGAGAAAACCCCATCCTGCTGCCAAGCACAGGCAGAGCCATCTTTTCAGAGCGGCAGCACTGCATCCCGCCTGGATTTGCACAGGCTCAAGCTCTCCCAGGTCAGTGCCACGCGTCCCAGCCACGAGCCACATCTAGCAGGTGACTTGGGTTTGTACAGCCCAGGGCTGAGCACCAACCTGCTGATGAGAGCCTGTTCACCGCCCAGGCCCCCTATTTCAGCAGAAGCACTGAGGGAGGCTTTGGACATGTCTTCCCTGAGTTTTCCTTCCCAGCTCTTGCCCTGCATCCCTGTCGGCGTGGGGCGGAGGGGCTGTATCCACTTGCATCTTCCCTGAGTCAGCCCGGCACCAACCGAGACGGCCCGAGATACCAGCAAGTGGCTCGGCCACAGGGCTCCAGGGGAAGAGGGGACAATTAGAGAGGAGACAGCTCCTGTCTGTGCCCGGCTGCCTTCCCACACCGCAGGGCACAGCTCAGAGGCTGCCGGAGACAGCCAGGATGCTCGGAGGCTGCACTGATTTGGGTTATTTCCCCGCAGAGGGGTGAGGAGGGCAGCCCTGCTCCGGCTCCCACAGCCATCCCCCTCCTCCGAGGCACTGCAGAGGAGAGGGGGGAAAAAATGTCTCACTGCTGTAGGGAGATTTACTGGGCTTGTTATCAGCACAGGAAGAGCTGGAGCTTAGGGGCAAACGGGAGATGCTTTGCCTATTGCGGTATTTTTTCCTACCACGCTCTGACCCTGCCGGCTCGCACAGCACAGGCAGGCGGCACGCTCAGCTCTGCTGCTCGCTCACCAGCAAGTTTTGCTCGCCCTCTTTGCCTCTATCTCTCTGTTTAGAGCCTGGAGTGACCACGTTCATTAAAAATAGTGGTTTAAATTTCTGTAAGCCCAGCCAAGCCAGTGGCGTGGCCAAAGTCTGCAGCCTAGCTCACCTGGCTGGGGACTGCTCTCCACATCCAGTGCATTTTGGTCTCAGCAGCTGCTTTTATCTGGGAATGTGGTTTGGAACTGCAGCTGGGAACCAAGAGATGGGTGGTTACAGGGCTTTTGCGGGACTTCCCAGTCTTGCTGCCCACCTGCAGCTCACACAGGCCTCACCACGGTCCCCGGGGCAGACCCTGGGACTTATTTCCACAAGCTCTCAAAGCTGTGGCCAGCTCAGATACAAAAGTTTTTCTCCTGATAAGAAGAGATGCTTCAAGGGTTGTGCGTTCTTATTTGAACCCCCTGCAAATACATGGAGGAGCACAAGTCTGATGGGGAGCCAGTGTGTTACAGGGGTTACATTCACCCCCTATGGATGTGTGTGTGAGGGGCAGAAATGACTTCTTCATCCCATGTGCTAAATAACATCCATGTGAAGAAAACCACGGTCTGAGCAAAGGCCTTTATCTGGCAGAATCAGAGAAAGATCAGCTGCAGCGCGGGAAGCGAGAGCGCTGCACACAGGAGACCCAGCCCATCTAGGGTTTCGGCTCTGGTTAATGACACTCCAAATTAAGCCTGTCATTTTTAGACATGATGTTTCTTGCCGTTTCGGCTCAAGAAAACAACAACCAGCCTCCAAAACTGTGGTTTCACAGCAGCATTGTCCCTCTTTCCCCCTTCCCCTCCCAAGGAAAGGGGGTGCACTGGCCCTCCAGGCAGTGGGGATGCGGCACTGGGTCCTCGCTGCAGACACCCACTGCTCTGGGATTTCGGCATCACACAGAGTGGATGAGGCTGAGACAGAAAGCCATGGCGAGGAGGATCCCAGTTCCCTTTCTCAACTGGCAAGTTCTTGCAAATCCATTAGTAATAATTTTTGCCCAATTGCACGGGTTGGCAGGGTCTCACTGGGCTGGGCTTTCTGCATGAGGGGGGCAGTTGAATGTCAACGATTCATTGCCAAAGGCCCTGGGATAGAAATATTTGTGCCTAATTTGCACTCTGATGCCATTAGCAGAAAGAACAGCACCATATATATACACACTCCACATATATTTTTTAAATGTTTTATTTTTGTATACAAATATATACATTAAAAGATATCATATCTGGATTGTCACTGCATATATTGCTAGCACAGAAATTACTGGGATTTTTTTTTTTTTGTGAGGTAACATAGAGTCAATCATGAAAGGGCTGGGGCAAGCTTGGAGCTGGGCTGAATGTTGGTCCAAAACCGTCCCTTGCAAAAAGTTGTCCCCTGCAAGCCTTCATCCTGATGGAAAATAGACCATGCTGAAGACACGGATATTCCACTGGCCAGGACAACCAGCAGTGAAAGGCTGGTGGTGGCCCTCACCTCCCCAGCACTGCTGGCTTTGACTGTGTCCTGCAAAACCTCCCTGCAGCTGCTTCTGCTTCACCACCAGTGCCAGTGGTTGGGTTCACTGCACTTCCCCGAGAGAGTTTTTGTATTTATGGTGTAAAA
>VXBW01007282.1:1264000-1366555 GCA_013400375.1 Thinocorus orbignyianus | reverse complement strand
ACCTTTTTGTGTGTTTTAGTTTAGTAGCATTCTTGCTCCTATGATTTTTTTCTCCCACCAGAGGGCAATGCAATCCCTTCTCAATTTGGAAATGAACTGGAGAAAGCTAGTGCATGATAGGCAAAAACTCTTTCCTCTTTGGGTTAGACTAGATTAAGAAATAAAATGGCACAGAAGGTTCCATCGTGGAAAATTACAGCTTGCCCATTCAGTAGTCTGTGATGCTTGAAGCTGAGAGGTATTTCAATCACCAAAACACAATCACCACGCTGAAGCCTTCTGCTCTTGGAGAGCACAGCTATAAAATGACTCAAGTATTACACAAATAAAGCGATATCTTGTTTTGATCGGTGATTTCATAGCCAGTGCCTGATTGCAAAGTCCCTTCCCAACACCAAGAGATGGCTGATGAGTGGAGCATGGCATCTGCCCACACACGAGCCTGCAGCTCCCGTAGGCTCTCTTCCCCTCGTGCTACGCATCCACTGCTACAAAACTGCTCAATTTGATCACTGTACAAATACAGTTTATGGACCACAAAGCCTACATTTGCTGGCCATTGTGGGGTGAGAGGAGACAACAGCATGGTCGCATTGCAGTCAGACATCTGTTGCGGGGAACACCACTGCCACTTACTCTTGCCAAGCTGACTCCTGTTGGAACCTTGTATGGAACGTATTTTCTGTAGATATGACCAACTCTAGAGCAAGGGATGTCCTCCATGCGACCCCCACACATCCATACCTGTGGAACAGCAGAGAAACAGATTCACTCTTGGTTATACAGAGAAAAATGAAGAAGAAAAAACAGACAGGCTTTCAAGTAATGAAAAAACTTAACCCAGATTTTTTACTTTAAAGTACACTTTCTCCCAAGTACCCTGCCCTCCTTGCCTTAATCTCAAATCCTATAACTACCTGCTCAGAGCCATGCAGCGAGCCTTGATTTAATACAAGTGCTATCAAGCCCAATGGCTCAACGGTTCAATTTTGCATTACTTAGAGAAAAGAACAGGGGAAAAAAAAGAAAAATTCCAAGCACCCAGAGAAGAGCACACTTTAAAATTGATTTATATTCTTACAGCAATAGTAACCACAATAGTTAAACCGAACTGCCATGTAAGACCTGGGTGCAGGTTGTGTAATGCTGCTGTAAAAGGGAAGCCAACTCTCTAGTACTGGTCATGTGTTTGGCAAAACACTCCAGGGAATTCATGAGCCTGTTTCAAGTGCCAGAAATCAGAAGAAACTGCTACTTTTCCCTGTGATTATCACTGTTCTCGTATGGTTTCATTGCTGATATGCACTCACTGCTTTTGCAGCCTTACAATTAAGTAGAAAACTGTGCCTGGTGAAAGCATAATTAGCTTTAAAAAAAGCCCTCAGGAAGTCACTGGAATATACTGCCAGTTGAAGAAGACTACCTTGATGCTTGGTTAACGTTGTATTAGATCCAGAAGTTTCTCTTCCCATCTGGGAAGATTTCACTCTGTGCCAATATTCTGCAATAACTTTCTTTCATTCCTTATTTATAACAAGGATGTAATAATTTTGTCCAAGTGAAACCAAAGGAGATGTTTTTTCTGAACCAGCCAATCTACTTCATTAGGCTTAAGGAATATATTCATGCATGCTTTTCAGAGATATCTAATCAATACTTAAAGAAAAAGTATCCTTTAGTATGCAAGACAAATGACTTTCTGAATTCTGGAAGCACGACACTGTCTTGCCCTTCATTTTGTCCCCAGATCTTATGTTAATGCCCTGAAGGCAGCAATATTTAAGAAGGTCCGCTGGTGCTGCAGGCTGGCGCAGTCTTCTTGATCTCCCCATTCACTGTGGCTAATTTGAGCCACCGCAGTTCACTGTACAATGAGCTTAGTCAACAGCTTCACACATAGCAGGCAATTCCATTAATATTCTACAGTGACAATATTAAATACTTAGCTCAGAAGAGAAATATTTGGCCAAGGCTGCTGCATAATTATTAGCTCTGACACTAAAGTCCTCTCAGTTTCAGCTCTGTCTACTGGCCCTAATAATTACAGTCATTTGCTGACTGCATATAACTTAATGGAGGTTGGTCGCTCTCAGTTAGAGGAATATTTTTTCACAGGCAACTTCTAAAGTTCAAGGTACTTAATTACATGTCATTATGGCAAGAAAGACAAGAAGAAAGTTGACAAACACTCTTTCTACAGAATTTCATTCCTTTTGTCCCTGCTGCGTCTTGAGAGGCTGGTACGGAAGAGATGAAGATGAAAAAAGAAACTAGCACTCAGTTTCTGTGAAGTTTCTAGTGGAATAAGAAATGCTTTTTATTCTGTAGCTGCTGTACTTTTTGCTGCAGAGGGCCAGGGTGTGATTTCTCTGCTAGGAAATTAACGGGTAGACTGAGAAAACAAGAATTTGGGGATGTTTTGTGTGTCTTTAACAGAAATGGTTTTTGTAAGGCTATAAAAGCTGCAACAGATCTGGGAACTGTAAAAACCTGCGGGATGAGCTGAAGAAGGCTCAGTTGCACAGGTACCCACACTCAACAACCTGTCTCCTTACCTCTGCACTGCACCCTGCATCATGAAAGCCCTATAGGTGCACAAGCAGCAGCTGTATTTTAGTGTAACACAAGCCCGAATAAAAACACCAGCTTGTTCTCCTTGCTGCCTGCCCACAGGATGCCTCACTTGCCCCTGATCTCTAAGGAAAGGCTTACAGCCAGGCCACAGAGAACACACATCTCCTAAAAACACGACCTCCCTCAATAATGTGTGAAAAACAGACCCCTGCAGTCAATATGCAGCTAAGGAGGAGAGTGCTGTCCTTGCACTGCAGATCTTGTGAAGCAGCAACAGGGACATCACGTATCTAACAAGTGGCACATTGGAGAGGCAGGGGGTACAGGAAGGCAGACACAGCTGATGGTATGTTGGGCCAAGAGCTCCGAGCTGATACAAGACTCCAGGCACAGCAAATGACTTAATGGCTTCATTACATGAACACTTGTAATGATACGATAAGAAAAGCTACGTAACTGAGTTACTGAAAAAGTAAAATCTAAAATCAGTTTTACGTGCTTTTCTCCTCTTCATGCTTTAAAATATTTACTCCCAAATGATGCTGAAACTACCAGTGCTGCATGGAGGCAACGGAAAGCTTCTTAATTCCTACCTGCATAGCTCAGTGACCCTTTCAAGGTACTTTGCCAACTCAGTGCCTTTTTAACACTGCCTCATGCTGCAAGTGACAGTATGGCACTTGCAGTACAAATCTAATTTTAAAAGCATGCTTCCCATTCATTCATTGCTGCTTTGATTTATTTTATTAGTGAGCTTCTTTGTATGGTGACAGAACTCATTACAACCTCCATAAAGACAATTACCAGTCCTTATCTCTAAAACTGGTGGAAGAGGGAGAGGGAAAGAATGTGATGTGCATTGGTAAACCAGACAACAAAAGCATCAGAAAGCTAGAGTTAAGTCAGGGGAATCACATCCAAGGGTCTATCAAGGAATAACTGCAAGTGAAGCAAACCCAAAATAGCTGTGTACTAGCTGAGGGAAGGCTGTCACTCAGCGATAGCTGGTTGTTTTTAAACAAGCACACAGTTCACAGCCACGACACACCAGAACTTACACTGCTAAAAATACAGCACTGTCAAACAGCTCAAACAGCGCTGTTCCATGGGGCAGCACCTTGTGCCTTCACAGCAGCACTGACCATCACTTACTGTGCTCTCCTTAGGCCGGGGGGCCTCTTCTTGCTGTTTTACAGAAGGGTGAGGGGGTACCTCATCTCCCTGGCTGACATGACAATAAACATCAGAGCCTGAACTTGATGCATTTAATTTCAATCAGCCATTTACCAGAATGCCGTAAGAACAAGAATTAAAGCTGGTCAGGCAGGCAGTGCTTTATACAATGATCTAATCAGATCTCATTAGGAGAGAACAGGAAATTTCTCTTCCTCCTCAGGCACAATTTTACCAATCTACATTTTGAGCTAGGACTCTAGCAGATGACAGACCTGCCAGAATTAAGAGAAAACCTGGCTATGCCGAGGTCAATGGGCACACTGCAACAGATTTTTCTAAGGCTACAATCTCGCTCTAATAATAAAACCACATACAAGGGAAGTAAAATAACAACACTGGTGATATTACTTCCATCTTCTCAGTGGCCTGGAGAGCTGTAACTCCATATTCATAAAGTGACTCAAGAGCCTTTGACTCACCTAGTATGCTATGAAAGCACAAGATAATATGCTACCTATTCTCTACATGGGAACGTTATGCTGATCCAATTCCCTTTCTGCTATTGCAGAAAACAATGCCACATCAGACAGCTAAACCTTTCTCAACCACACAAGACAATATTGCAGTTCGTGTGTGAACACAAATTATCTGGGTATACAAGGTTTATGATTTCCAAAGACTGCACCGTGATGAGCCAGTGCTTCCCAAGAGAGGGGAAAAAACCACAAAACAAAGAGTCAAGCCTTGAAAAAAGAAAACTATTCTGCAAGCCGACCATGGGATGGACCAACCAGGGAGAAGCTGGCTGGTTGTCTGAGCACACACTGAAAGGTGGGAAGAAAAGGACAGTGTGCATAAGTCAAGGGGGTTCTCTGCATAACAAGGTAGGTGAGAAGATTAAAGCAAGGGCAACCATTGATTCAGGAAAATCATAATCCTCTGTATTGTAAGCATCAGCTGCTGTTGCAGCTGGGACCTACTGCTTTATAAAAGATTAAGGTAGCTCAAAAGGCACTGGGATCTCTGAGTGTCCACAGTGCCTTCTCTCATGCAATATATACCAGCATGGCCCCTCCTTACCGTCTGAAGCATTTTAAAATAATGATAGCACTTTCCAAATATTCACATTTCAGAGAGTAGAGGAGCCCTCTTTCCTACTGCTGCTTGGTGGGAGGCTACTCTGGAGCCTGAACCAAACACACAGAGTGAACAGAGGCCAAAAAATTCAAGTCAATACTCTGAAACCAATCTCTGCATCATCAGATTGGAAGGGAGAAAGAAGCCAGCCTCTACTGCAGCTGAGAGACGTAGAATTAAGCAGCATGTGCTGGATTTAAAAAAAAAAAAAAACACACCAAAAAAGCAGCAGAATGCCCGGCCTGTTCCAGTGTGGGCAAACGTGAGCTGCTGGAAAGTGGTGTGAGTATGTGCCTGGAATAGGCAGCAGAGGCTCACAATCAGTACTAACTTCAGTGACACAACTGAAAATGCTGTCAGAAATGATCCCTTGGCAGCTACTCCCGAACCACACACCTGCCAGGAGGCCAGCGGCAAAATATGAATCACAAATGTGCTGCTGCCATGGGGCAAAGGAGATATATGCATTAGATATACCTACAGAAGCTTGGATTTGTTGGAAAACATGCAACGTGGTTTATGCCATTGAAATTAGGAGAAGAAATCTTCCTGTTGATGCTCTGGGAAAAGGATCTGGGAAAATGCAGTGATTTACAACCAGAGTGAGTGTGGCAGATGTTTCCTCCTGCTGAAGTGAGGAGGGAAGACCGCGAGTACTGCCCACCTCTTTTGTCTCCCCCTTAACTGTTCTTCTCAGGGCAATTGTCAATAAAGCTTATTTGCACTGAGCCCACTGAATTTTATGAAGGCTTTAACATTTCTAAATTACAAAGAAGAAACATTTCTAAAACTGAAATGATCTATCATGTCGCAAGGGATATCCCGGATTCTTATTTTCTGCTCTTGAAGTACAAGGTACAATTAAAGGATTAAGAGCAATCAAGGTCCAAGGTACAATGTACATCTGTATTTATGCCTATACAAGTCAATTTTTCCTCATCTGTTTCCTCATACCCAAAAAATCAGACAATGTATCTACGGAAGACAGGTGTGAAGCAATTTAGTGAAGATTACATAAGCCAGACAGAAGCCACAAAAATACTGGAAAAGCAGCAACGTGATCACAAACAAAACTGAGCACAGATAAGTGCTGTACAAAGTTGCAATTGCAAAAAGGAATAGTCTAAATGCTTCATATATACCATGCCAAATTAAGTACATTAATCTCAAAGAAACTGAAGCAGTTATGTAGGCAGCAGAATGTAGGTATTTGTTGAGCATGCAGGAGCATTCAGAAAATCAGAGCTATTAAGCTGTGTTTAGAACAGGAAAGACATATTGTCACTTCAGGCAAAGTTTTCAATTTTGTTCACACCATTGCAGAGACATACAAAAGACCAGGAAAAACTGTAAGGGAGGAGAGGTATGGAAGCAACTCCCAAAAAGCAAAAAACCCACCAACCCTCAGTGCTATCCACTGAGCAGAGAAGCCAAGGCTGTTAGAGCTAGGGGCAGCAGGAAGGAAAGGTAACAAGTGCTGCACAGAAATAGCTGTGTGTGCTTGTTTATCCATTCTCCAAAACACAGGAGTGAACTCAAAGGTCAGCACCTGGTGATCCCCTGGGATGGAGGAGAAGGGTTCTCACACCACGCAGATCTGCAGAGCAGTTTGCCTGGAGCATTCTGCACGCGGGGTTCATGAGAAAACAAGGCTCATTTGAAGAAGTGTGATGCCTGCAACTAAAATTCAAGACCGCAATCTTCCTATTACATCTGACGATGACCTGAAATAGGAAGGCTCCTGATCTGTAGCAGTACAGGCACTGAGCTATTCTGGATACACACAGGTCAAGGGAAGGAAGAAGAGTGTGTTTTCTGCTTGAATATGGAATGGATAGATGGAATTCTTAATTTCTAATTTAGAAACTTCTGGTTTAAGGGAGTGAGAAGACACAGAAAACTACAAACCAGCATTAGGGTTAGAAAATTTGCTTCTAATTTAAAATTCACCTACTCTTTTTTTGTCATCCCTTCCTCCCCCCCAGCAGCAGTGATGTTTGGTGTACACATTTTGTACAAGGAGCAAGGCTTCTGTTAGCAGAGTTTAATCCATCCCTCCAGCTAAATGTTTTTTGAGGTGCTCAACACTGATAGTTCCTCTGTTGGCTTGCCTTCAGCCTGAAAACTTCTTCTCAGAAGGAAGCTGAGCCAGCTGATGACAGAAATATATATGATCTCAAAACAGAAAGGGCAAAAGGCTCCTAAATAAACTTGTTTATTTCTAGTCTCTCAGCAACAGAGCCCTGGATTTTAAAATAAAGGCAAAAAACTGTAAAGCACAGTCCATACACGGCCAAAAAAGAATAGGCTTAAGAAAAGATAATAATCTACTTCTGATAAAGCTTGGGAAGGCTGGGTATGATGCAATGGATGAAAAACCAGAAGTACTAAAAAGTACCTGCACCCAAAACTCCCAGGCACTGGAATGGATTCTTTGTTAAAGCCAGGCTGTAAATTTGGCACACTTAGAATCTGAATTCCCATTAGATAATAAATAATGTGAAAGCAGGTACCCCACGCCTAAACTCAGAGCTTTAAATTATTTGACAGTGCCCCTTTAACTACAAAAATCTCAGTCTGCTTCTAAAGGTAAAAACGTGGCTCTACGCTCGCCAGGAAATGTCATAGCTTCATAAATTCTATGAACAAACCTTCTATTCTTGCAATTCCAGCAGAATTATTAAATCTATCAGCCCCAGATGAATGTATCAATTTATCTTAATTTCTGAAAATACAGTGAGCCTCTTTCAGTTAAAACTTCATTTTTCTGCTGCATAATGAAAGAAAAAAGGGGGTCTTTGCAGAGATTAATTAAAGCAAATTTATCCCTCCGTAAATTACCATCTCTGGACTGAAATAAAACACAGTGTGTTTCAGAGAGGATAAGCAAACAGATGAATGAAGTAGTCTTATTTCCTGCAGATCAAGCAGTGTGACTCTCTGCTGTGGCACTGGAGACAAAGGGCTTCCCCAGCCACTGTCATCACTCTTGGAAACCAGCATTTTCAAAAAGGGCCAAGGAAAAGAGGCTGAATACTGCCACTGCCCCCCCTGCAGAGAATGACATTGTTGCACAATTTCATTACATGGAACACAAAGAAGAAATGGCTCTAACTGTAATGACATCTCCAAAGTGGGTGCCCCCCACCCCTCCCTTCCTGCTCCCATTATGAAGGACAAGGGACGTGCAATGTGACTTCATTACTTAGCTTTTTTTTCTGCAAGCAAACAATGGAAGAAAATATCTTGTATTGAAAATAATGCCTTTTCTTGCCTTTTTCGCCTCACAGTAGTACACGGTAAATATGTGTGTATGGTAACACAGCTCGCTGAGTCTAACTTGACAATGCCTCTTCATCGTAGAGAGGCATCAAGAATTAGGGACCTGCTTTGGAGGGATCAGCCGTGACTTGTTTGTTTGGGAGACAGATGAGGAATTTTAGCCACCAAAACCAAACCGTGCACTACATCAGCATCGCTACTGTCTTCTAGCCTCGTGCTGAGGCCAACAAACTGCATTCAACCTCTGGATGAGAAGCCACATGGTGACTCAGAGTTTAACACAGAAATCTTTAATCAACTTGCTCCAGGCTATGGAAAGGATTCACACCACTGAAGAGAACAGCCACCTCCCTTCAGTGGTCTGGGACATTCCAGTGGGTTTCCAAGCATGGATTTCAGTGGCATATTCCAAGGCAGGACAGGTACTAGTGGTCTTCATGGGTCACAGCTACTTGTTACTATTAGTATGAATTTTGGTCACTGGGTAACTCATTTTAGAGACCTCAACGGAAAAGCCTGGTCATTCAGTAAGTGACAGAATTGTCCTCCAGCCAGGCAGATAATGACCTGAAGTTATTGCCAGCAACAGCGTGATTATTCCAATTGCTGAGGATTTTTTACAGGGTAATTAAAAGCCTCCATTCCTTGCAGCCAGGCGTCAGATGGATTAAGTATAGACAGAAAGTTACTCCCATCTTTGAAACTCAAGCTGAGGACTGAGGTACTCAACTGGGCAAACACTGAGAGGCCTGAATTCTCTTTCCCTTAAGAAGGAGAGTATCTCACCTTCTCACCAGGGTGAGCACTAAGCAGCCTAACGGTGAGAGCAAGCTCCATGCATGCTGACTTACCCTTGCTGGGAAGTGCGAATGCATCTGAAGCGACCACAAAACCAGGGACACCCCAGCTCCAAAACTGACCCTCCTAAATGACCGGTCACATCATTGCTGCTTCATCTGTGTACTACCTTACTACTCCCAGCTCTTTCACCTTTAGTCACACGCAAAAGCAAGGACAAATAGATCATTCACATTCTGTGCCTCAGAACAATTCTTACTTTTCAAAACAGAAGTAATTTCCAGAGAACATTAGCTCACCTTAAAGGATATTTCATACTGCTCTCCTCCCCATATCTCCAGACCTGCATCATACCCTCCCAGCTCCCAGAACCACTTTCTATCGACTGCAAACAGTCCTCCAGCCATTACAGGAGACCTTAAGGAAAAACCAGACTCCATATTACAAACACATTCAAAGATACAGATCTCTAGCTAAACATTTAAAAAACAAAGCAAGAGTTGACAAATAATCTTTCCACCACCCACTGTTTCCAGTGCCTTTGCAGCCCTGTCGGAGCAACAAGCAGTTGGTTTTGCATTATCTAGTAATTTCCCACTTGCAAACGAGGAGGACCAGACTGAGCTCTCTTCAGAACCAGTCAACGCCTCTCCTCCAAACAGATATACAAAAAAAAAAAAAAAGAGTTCGTGTTAAGTGACAGGACGTAAGCTCTCCCAGAGGGACTCATGCTGCACGTGCAGTGCTCTTTGTCTCAGTAGAACGATCAAGTCATTGAGCATCACCTCAAAAACTGTTTTGTTGGGTTGGGGGTTTTTTTGAACACTGCAAAAGTATAAAGGACAGCAGAACCATCTCAATGTTGGCAAGCACAGCAGCAGAAGAACATAACTTGATCGCAGATTTACTTCTGCAATGCACTGCAATCATCAAAATTGCTGTAATTATTCTGCTAGGTTTTCTTCTCCCCACACCTGGGAATGACATAAGCTGCCACTGGTTTGTTGTTTTTGGCAGAGCATTAGGGTTACTAAGTTATGTTTGAAAGATCTCAGTAATAAATGACCGTATTAAATGTTACACATTACAGTTTCAAATGAAATGTTAACTTCTGCGGGAATTAAGGTGGCAAAAAATAGCAATGAAAAGGAGAACGTTCCCAGCTACTACACAATGCATTTCTTTTAAACCAAGAAAGCAAACAGCTGCCAAAAAGCAAGTAGCTTAACACCAGCTTCTGACTTTTACTACACTGAGGTGTAAACCAACCCTGTAACAGGGTGTTATTTTATTAGCCAGCTCTTAGCACACTGCGTTTCAGTAACTTACTCAAAGGGATCACTGGGATCAAGTTTCTGTAACTCGGGAGGAATAGGGATCCTCTTGTAATACATCTCCCAGTCAAATGCACCTCGCATTGCGTCTCCAGCCTGAGTCTCATATCCAAAGTGGTCATGATCAATAACATCGATCATAGGGCAAACGATAGTCTTGCGGTTTCGGGCAATGCGATCTGAAGATTGGAGAAACATGTTAGAAAACCTGCACCAGTTGGTTCCTTTGACCATGAGATTACAAAAAAGAGCATCAAAATATGAAGTTATCCAAGAATGACATAAATTTCTTCCTGTTCATTCTTTTTTGGGTGGATGCTCCAATTTATATCAATTTATCTAGTATTTCTGCAATAACTGAGATATTCAAGCTAGAACGATTGAGATAAAACCTCCAGGCACTCATGCTACAGTGACCATCCCCCAGAAGCATAAAACAGCCACACTACCACAGGTGCCTAAAGCAGAGCCTGAACACAGACAATCTTTTACTTCTCGTTTTAACAAGTGACCAAGATGTGAACCCTTCCTGCACTGATTCAAAGCCAGGGCAATAACCCATTGTACCACCTATCTTTAATTGCTATGCCAGAATCTGGCAGGAAGCGGTTCAGACTAATGGCATAACTACTCTCAGCAGGCTCAAGAACTGCAAGTGTACCTCCCCACCTCAACCTTTTTTTTTTCCCCCCAACCAAATAATAGAAGACAGGATTAATTCCTGCATAAACATCTGGAACTTCTTAAATACTTTATTACTGAGACGGCCTCTTGTTGGAAGTTAACTTTCAGAGCAGAGCGACAAATGATGTTTCAGCTTCCAATGCACATCAAACAGAAATCCTTTCCATGCTTTAAAACTAAAGCATACTCTATGTGTTCTCATTTAAATGGCATTTGAGCTAATTCTGTCCTCTCTCCCTGGGGATCACGAAGCTGCAAATGTTTTACACTATCGCCAGATAGAAATTGTAGTGAAAGCCACAGTGTTACCATCCAACAGTCCTGCTGATAAACCTGACTAGTTCTTCTTAAACCTCCACTTGACTATTGTTGCCACGGTTTACTTGACAGTCACACCTCAGAGGGAGCTTTGACAGGTCACTTGCAATAGGGCTGGAAAGCAGCTTGGTAGCGGCCAGAGGCGCACAGGTACCAGAAACAGAAGGCACTTGTCCTTTCAATTAGTCATCCTTGAGAAGAACTGACATTGTAAAACTGACGCCTCCTTAAAGATGAAGAACTGTCTCGGAAAGGACTGTACATGTTCTACAAATACAGACCAGCAGCTGTCATTCACCAGAAGTATTTTCTCCAGGCTTGCAGACTACGAAGTTAAATATAGTTACATATGACAAAAAACCCTAAAAGCTACTTAAAACCTGGATGCAAAGATCTTTTTTGTATTGGAAAGCCATTTATCTCTGCAAACTGCTGAATAGCCATGTGATAGTTTACTCATCTAGCAAGCTGTAAATTATTTAAGATTTCATTTAGTGAGGAAACAGAAGAATCTGATCTCTGCTCTTTAATTAAGCAAAGCATACGATAGGGTTATTGTACAGTGCAGGACTCTACAACAGAAAATATTTCTTGTATTTAAAGGCTGTAAGTTGCCAACAATTCACCTAAATCTTGCAGTTGGTTGGATGGTTTTGTTTGTTTGTTCTCCCTTATCTTCCTTTTAGCTACTTCCAGCATTAGGGGAAAGCAGAAGGTAGAAATAAAACAAATTCAACACCAGCATCTCCTATCAGCTCTTTAGCAGTTCAGTCTTCACCCACGTCCAGCACCACACCTTACCGAGCAAAGGGGGCAGCCAGTTCACGTTGGCCTCGCAGTGGGAATCCAAGAAGGTGATGACATCCCCTATGGCCACTGAGGCCCCCAGCATCCGAGTTCTTATCAGCCCTTCTCTCTTTTTGGTTCGGAGGATTCTTACATTGGGGAACTGAGCCATATAATCTTCCAGGCGTTTCTTCAGGTGTTCTGTACAAAAATGAGAAATTTAAACACTGTAACAACTAATTTCTTTAAAATGTGCTTCCTGTCTTTGGGAGTACATCCTGAACAGTTAACAATCGCAGTAACGGGAAGAAGGAAGTAAGAATAATTTTGTTTGAGTGGAACTTCTTAACCAAGACACCTGAGAGTGCCCCAAAACCTCAGCAGCAATTAAAGAAAAAAGAAAAAAAAAGATGACCATCCAGGAAGAGATGGAGGAATGAAGAATGAGAAAGAAAGCAGCAGAAGAAGGGTGAAAAGGAACAAAGTGCCAGCTGGCAGACCTCTGGCAGAACTCTATCCGAGCAGACTGCAGGGATTTTCAGACACTTTTGCAGGAAAACAGGACAATTTGCTTTCAGAAGTAAACCGTACCCAATGCATTTAAGCTGTGTTTGGTTTCTTCAAAACACAAAATGTGACCAGCCATGACTCACACATAAATAAAAAACAGCAAAAAGCCCAGTGAAACATCCTCTAAGCCAGCAAGGCAAGGCATAGCCACTATATATACTTGGATGGCTACACAAAATGCTTGTCAGACGAGATATTTGCATTCAAATATGAAATTATTTAAGCTACTGAATATGGACTGGAGCCACATCTGAATTAGCACAGAGACTTGTGGCCATTACGATTAACAAGAATTCAAACAGGAAAGCTGCAGAAAAAAATTACTGAGTGATCAAAACAGTGGACAGCTTGTTTAGGTCCTGAAATAGAAAGCTTGGTCTGCACAAAGAGTGAGGGGCACACAGCTGTCTTTACATCAAAGAATGAAGCACCAAAGAAAAACCTAAAAACAGGCTAAGAGCCGACGCTAGCCTCATCACTAATGGGTTGATCTTTAGGCATCTGAAGTTTTGACTGGCTTGACAGCAAACCCCATTCAGAGCGTGCCAGGGACTGTTCATTAATGCACCATGCTATCCGCTGCCATCAGCAACCCACAAAGGAAACAAGCCTCGCTAGGTAAAAGCCAGTTTGTCAACCTTAAGCAATTAACTAATCTTAAAATCTCATGCACCAAGACTTAAATAGATGCAATCATTCAACTACAAATCACCTCACAGGTTTATCTGGCACGACTATAGGGAACGCATCCACTCCATTCTGTAGAGCAAAGTCCTCCTCGTCTTCCAAAGCCTGCATGAAAGGCAGGGGCTGAAAAAGCAGACAGTGCAATAGCATCCCCGAACAGAGCACCAAGGAAGCTGGGTATTGGAATAGTTCTCTAAAAAGAGCAAAGGGACAAATAAACTTAAGTAAGTTATGAGCCGTCCCCCATGGTGCCGACCCAGCAATTGTGCTTCAGGGTTTTAACTACTGGAGGGAAAAATGGGCAGAATCCCTGTGACTAACACATGTTCTGCACCTTCTCTTTGAAGCAGCCATCACCTGCCTTCGTTCAAAGATCACCCAAATCAACTTCTTTGCTTTTGAGGTATTCCCAGCAAGCTCTTTGCCCTTTTCAAAGCTTTGTTTAACGTTCCCCAGGACTTTTTGCTCACAAATGCATTTTCGTGTTTTGCCTGACAAGTCTAATTGTCCCACAATATCCACACAGGTTTCCCTGCTCAATAGAGCCCTTAGTACTCCTTGCTGTCTAGAATGCTTTTCCCTCATCCCTTTCAAGTCTCTTCTGAATAGATCCTCTCAAGCAACCAGAAATTTTGTCCACTCAATTACAGATTTTTCAAATAAGAGCCTTCCATGGAGACTAGATGTATTATTAGTGCAGCTGCCTTCTTCCTGAGGCTGTGGGTAGACTTAAAAAGCCAAAAAAAGAAAAAAAAGTCACCACCACTGTTTAACATCACAGCTCATCCCTTGCCATTGTTACTTTATCACAAAAGATCAGTTCATTAGAGAACAAACAATCCTCACTTCAAGCATAAATCAGTCAAGCACAAGCCAGGAGGTACACCTTAGTTAATCTACCCAAGACAAGAAAAATGTGAGTGGCTGTCGGTGCTCATTTAACAAAGGAGGTAACCATCACACAGAAGCTCTGGTCCACTTTCCCCAACAGTAGCCACAGATACTGTAGCACTTGCACAATCAGACCCCACTCTATGCACATTGTCTAGACCAGACCCTCCAAAAGACTGGAAAGTCTTAAAAAAACAAGACTCCAAAATAACAGAAAAATCTATACAGACTTTCTACAACTCTTTATTTTCATAGAAACAAGAAAATGAGACTGGGAAAGATCACAGGGGTTTGTCTGCCATCTGTGTGCTGATCATTTTACATTTTGGTATCATATACCTTTCTGAGCTGCCCTGGTTTGTTGTGCAATTTCATCTAAGGAATCTTCTTATGTCTCTGATGGCTGGGAGAAATAAGGAAAAACTACACCCGCGTGCTCTCACTGACGCAGGGGACACACACACCAAACGGGATGATGCTCAGATAAGCTGTTTCCAAGCTGCAGAAAATCCATGCTTGATCACTGCATTTTATAAGGTTAAGACTTATGTATCACAAACTGCAAAGTGAGCAGACATTATTGTATCTGCTTTCCCTTACGAAGGAATCACAGACTTCCAAGCAATCTCACAAACGTACAAAACACTGAAATGAACCTTCTGAAGACAAATTTTTCTTATTCCCTTATCCCTGCGCTATTCCTACCCCTTAGCATGGGACCCACGAACCCAGACAGAAAAATATTTATTTCACTCCATTACAAATATTGTCGTAATTAAGTCAATTTTTGCTTTTAAAAGAAAATCTCAAAAAAACAAACAAGTGGCATTAACCGCTACAAAATTTTACGAGGCTTTAAAAAATATATTATGGAATCTTGTCACACTGAGTAATTTTTATTACAAGGGCAATTTTCTTTAATGAAAGTTGTTAGGTGAACTGGATGGAGTCCAATGGCTCTGCCTACTCCAGGCAAAGTAATACAGCCCAAACATATAAATAAGAGTAAGATTATCTGCAGATTAAAAACTAGGCTAGTAGCTTGCTAACAGACTTTGCAATAAACCTGATATATAGCATATACTTTAACAGTACCCGTCAAGAACTACTGCTTTCTTTATTTTGAGCTGTAAATAAAACTGTGTGAAGATAGCAGAGAAGCTTCAACAGCAGATCTGCTTAACGTAAGGAGTTTCAAAGCTTTCCAAAATAAGAGTTTTTTTTCCCCCTAGGTCAAATTCCCCTGGTGGTCTTACTACAATTCTTCCTTCTGGCCTCACCATCCAAGCAGAGCTGCTCTGAAACGCTGTTAGCCCAGTGACCACTCATCGCATGACAAGGACTTTCAAGACAGGAATTTCTTATTTCCAGCTGAATTTTCATTTCAGCCACTGCATGACTGCCAATCAAACAGGCACCTGAGAAACAAGATAACTTCAAACCAAACATATAGAGAAGTGGGAGGAGGCCAGAGGAGCCCAAGGATTATCTTTTTTAGAGCTTAGAGGCAAATGTATGAGAAACAAGGCAGCTGAGACATGGAACTACAGCACCAGAACAGCTTAAATGGCACTGCAGTTGCAGGGTCCATGGGGCTCAACTGTTCAAGTCGAAGCAGAAGTTACCTCAATAGGTGCCCTCACAGCAAACCAAGCAGCCTGTCTCCACTCAGCAGTGGCTGGATCCTCCTCATCACTTTTGCATCCTGTTGACTCAGTTGCATTTTCACTGAGGCTTGTGCAAAATCATCAACTGGTCAGAGCCAAATCAATTCAAAATAGGCTACAAATCTAAGTCATTTTCTCCACAGACACCCGTGGAAGAGATCCAGCAATTCTCAAGTTTCTAACGTGTTTTTAAATAATGTCTTGCCTGCATGCTGTAAGTTCAATAGCTATTCCTCTTGAGAGCTGCTCTGCAGTACAGAGGAACCTCACTCCCCTGAGCTCACACAGCTCCGTTTTGCAGCCAGCAGCATGGTACTGTAGTCACACAGCTCATAAGATGAAGCCTGGCCTGGTTTAGGTTCTTTTGCCTCCCCCAGATCACACACCAAACCTGAAGCACCTGCCTAGAGGTAACTGCATACGGGATGGTTGACCTTCCCCATAAGACACCTACAAAATCCACTGATACATACAACTCTCTAGACAAACTGGATGCAGGTGCTGGGCTGCTTCCCAGAATGCTGGGTAAGTTAAAGAACAGTAGTAGCAACGGACTTGATAAGTACTTATGAGCTTGTTTTTAAGCAGAAGATGGTGCTTAAAGGATGTGGAGGTGATGACTCAGGTCATTCTCTCCCAAGATGCAAAGATGGGTGCTGTTCTGAGGAAGTTACTGGGCTCTTAAAGAACAGACGCACAGTCTGGTGGCACTTTGGGACTCTCCAGAGCTCAGATGATTAAGATGACCTCCACCCCTGACTGCAGTAAATAGTGGGCAGCTGCAATGAAGAGGTGCTCAACACACATTTGCTTTCTGTACTTTGAAGGATTCAAGTTCAGCATTTTGAACACTGTGGCCATTGCTCAGGCTTTTGAGCTGTCAATGTCATTAACTGATCCCAGGGCTGAAAAGCCAATAGATTTTTTTGGTCCCATCCCATGAAACCTTTATTTTCACAGTTATTTGAACTCAAAGGAGCTGCAAGCAAACTCTTTATTGTCACACAGGCAAACTGTCCTCTGCAGAGGAGGACAAGGTAAGGCTTTTAGAACTCAACACAATTTATTTGGTGATAACAAGGTTGGCACACAGTCTTTTTATCTATGTTCCTGTAATATCTCTGCAGTACTTGGCAGGCAAGGGAGCACCAATGTTTGTGGTCTTGGGACAGAAAAAAAATTAACTCATTTTAAGCACCAATCAGGACTTGAAACTATAATACAGATTTATGTCTTGAGAAAGAATTCAGAAGGAAACATCTCCCCTGTCATGCTAGTGCAACATTTCATGGTTCATATGTTACTCTAGACCCTATCAGCTTTGGTTTCCAAATTTTACACCGTACAGCACATCTACAACTCCAGTGCCCTTGCCCATGAGTGCCAAGAACCCAATGCAGAATGAGCAGCACTGCAGAAATCAGAACCTTTCCCAAACACCTTCCTGCATTTCTCAGGTGCCATTGGTGAAACTGAAGTTCCCTCTGCCCCACTATATCCTGCCTCCTGCTGAGGTGCTCTGCTTCAGTTTACACACAGAAGGCTGAAGATATTATGAAGACAGGAGAGCCATTGCACATTGAAAATTCAGAGAACTTTCCCCCTCCTGATGAAGGGCAGCACAGGAAGAGAGGACTGGAGGATCTGTTAAATTCCCTTTCAAGCAGACAGGGCTGGTTTCCCTTCTCTGCAGGTCATTTTGGCCAGTTTACAATCACCGAAACCTGAAGAGCAACTGCTCCTCTGGCATTTGTTTACAGGCTATCGCAGCCTCTAGCCCCTACTCTCCCACATGCAGACATGCTTGTTCAGGATTACAAATGAATCCATTCATATTTACTTAGATACTTGGCCCTAAGGTGCTGTTTAACAATTTAAGAATGAATTATACACGTCTCTTGAATCTCTCACAATGTGCAAGCCAGGCCTCCCTGAAATAGAAAGCTCTACATCATTAAAATCAACTTCTCTCCCTGTTTTGGTGTAGATGAGTAATCTTTTTAAATAGCAAACTGTGCTGTAATCCAAACAGGCAGCACTTACACTAGTTTTAATTTTCTTTCCATGTTTTCACCCTCTGATCACTGAAGTTGGTTGGGAGGATAATAAACTAATTTAATAAATTGTACTGTGAACACCAGCCCAAATAATAGCAAACTGATTAAGCTGAGCACAGCCTTCCAAGCTGAATCTTCTTGACAACAAAGAAGAAAAGGCCCAGGAAGGGAGAAAATACTATCTGTTGCTTCACTGATTACTATGCTGTGGTAGACTCTTAAATGGAAGGGGGCTCAGTTTCCACTGCCCATTCTGCATCACTGTTGGGTCTCAGCACACACCTTTACAAACGAGAACTGGGCAGGGAATGAGGGTTTCTGTGAATGGGACAGCAGCTGAAGGTATTTCACCCCACTTCCTAACATTTGGACTGTAACAAAGATCAAAAGAATTAGGTTTCTGGAAATCTTTTTGACTTCCTTCTCTAAACGTTTTAAAACTAAGCTTCCATTTTAGATACAATAAAGTGCACAGAAGTGAAATTGTGGGACCTAAGAAATAAGCCAGACTGCAAGGCGCCACAGCAAAGACCTGTGCTGCTGCGTGCTTCGATAGACTCAAGTGTCTAAACTTCTGCTGCCTTTCCTGTACCATCAATTATTTCCTGAATTTGTGAAGGGAACATTCTCATACCATTCTCTACCTTAGAGCAGACATCCAATCCCTGCTCGGTTATGGCTTCAGGAGATACTCGTACTGAACGCAGAGACAAAGGTGTAATCTTAAAATGAGAAAATTCACATTCACTGGCATTAGCATATAAATACACCCAGACCCTAGGGAAAGTTTAGCCGGCTGCATTTCTGAGCAAGGAAATACATACAGAATAATCACCTTCACTATAGCATAGCCTCTTAATCTCTCAGGAAAGTTTCATTTGTAAGGGAAGTCTATTCCAACTGTTTCTTCCTGAGGGAATCCAGAAAAATCCATTTACTCATCCTTCCCTCATGCTGTGAGGTTTAAGCGCCTTTTGTTCGTCAGAAGCAGTGAAGCCAACCTGTGGTGCATACATCAGTTCTCAAGCCCTGCACACTGACTCCCTGGTCAACCCACAACATCAATTTTTCCTCCTGCGCCGTAACTCATCTTTCCCAGGAGGAACAGTCATTCTCATTAGTTTACCCTTCTCCTTTCCCATTTCATTAAATATGTATCAAGATTAAAGCATCCACTTAGGTTTTTTTCCTCTTCTGTTGACTACATTTGATCTAAAGAGGTGATTTTGTGACTGTCAGACATTTCCTTGTTGATTGCTTTTAACATCAGAGAGAACGTTTTGCTGACATACAGAGCAGATAGCTGCAGCTTTGGCCTATGGAGCCTCTGTAGCAGCTGAAACAGGAGTGAACTCCTTGTAGCACACTTAACATTCAGCTCGAGTTTGATGTAGCCATGGTGACTAGCAGGAAGGGTATTACTGTCCCGAATACTGCCTTCAATCCAGGGAATCTGTGCCCTCATCTTAAGGCCAAATAAGTGGTTTTGATTATCCAGTAGTTTAAACAAGTGAATGCCTGCACTCCTGCTCAATGACAACATACTTCTACTTGAACTGATGGGCAGGTGAAAACACTGAAAAACATGAAGACAAGCTACCATACCAGTGGTATCACCCACTTCCAAACCAGTCCAAGGCTAATTATACACACCCTGCACTGGGTCAGGATCCTGCAAATTTATACTCCACTCTTCATACTAGAGTTAAAAATCGTAAGAGACCAGGTTAGTCTTTAATTGCCTTTAATCTACAACATTGACTGTTTTCTGAGCACTGGAAAGAAAAGCAAGGGTGCAAAAGCATTTCAGGGGTTTGCTCACAGGACAGAACAAACCCAATTGAAGATGACACCTCTGCAAGCTGCAGACTTCAGAACAGAGGGGGCCACAGGGACGGAGTGGGAACAAGCTGCTGTGCTAGATGAGTTTTATCTCCATCTGCTTCTGGTGTACACGGGAGGACATTCCCTGCTGATAGTCATGTCCTGGACAGTAGATCATGACATGAACATAAGGCCTACGACTGAGAGCACGACAAAACTCACCATCATTTGGGGAGATGAAGTGCTAAGACATTTCATGTTGAAACATTTTGGAACAGATCAAAGTTGTGAGATTAAAGGCTTAAAAGTCACCGAGTTGTGCTGGGGAAAAAAGAAAAAGAAATATAAAAAAAAAAAAACCAAAACAAACCAGTCCTCAGAGATTCAGCTTTGCCTTTATGAGCAGGATTCGTGTACAAAGAACTTCTTGGCCTGAAAATATTTGCTCTGTGGAAACCAACAAAAAGGGAAGGATTCCAGAAAGAGCACAAGAATTAACGGAAAATTCTACTCCAGACTTTTGTCTTGTTAGAGAACAGAGGTTCAAGATGTAACCCACTGGAAAGCTGCTTTGATATGGTAGGAATGCATCCTTTTGGAGTCCTAAAGCTTTGATATCAAATGTCTAAGTGAGGAAGAACAATCATGAAGACTAAAATTAATAGCACAAACCTACAAAATATTTGGCTTTGGGATTGCAGCCAAATGGAATATTGAAAAACTGGTAATCCCTCATCCCTACAATTATGCTCATATGCTAATAACCATGAATTACAAAGGAAAAACATGTTTGTCTTGTAGTCTGGATGTCAGAGAACAGAAGACAAAATATTCGGCAAAGGAAAAATATTATCAACACAGCTGCTGGAAAAATACAGATACATTTGACTTGTAGTAACAAACTCTGGTACGTCAGACGTATATTTTACAAACTCCCTATTTACCCTTCTTCTATACCTCTTTGCCATCAGTTCCAAATGCTCTTGTTTACTTTTTCAGCAAGAAATGCAACTATCACAGTAAGTCAATGACATCTGCCAGAAAGGTCAATAAATTTATTAAATCCCAAAGCACGAATCCAGGGCTGAAACCAAAACTAAACCATCTCATGGACAATATTGTTCTCAGCACATTCATTTCAGCTGGATGACAGAGGGGTGAAGGTAGGACCAATAGCCAAAGGTGCCCCACTTTTAAATCTAGAGCCTTAGCTTCCACCATCCAGCATGGGAATAAACTGGGTTTCACCGCAGACATGAGTGCAAGCTTAGCTTGCAGGTAACAGGCGCCAGTTGGTCCTCATGGCTTTTACAAATAGATGCTATAATGAGAGAATGAGCACGGCATTTCTTTACTAAGAAAATATCACTGCAATTAAAACTCTATAGAAAAGGATTGTGGTTCGGCTAATCCACTTTTATTTTTAGCCACTTTTATTTTTAAATTTCAGCAGCATTAACTTCCAATTTTCTCAAAGTGAAGAAGTTTCCACCTTTATCCAAGTCCCTATGTAGGAACAGCTGCTTTGTCAATACCACCCAGAACGCACGCTTAAATAGCGGAAACTATGATTACCAATAATAGAGAGCATATATGAGGACTGGCAGAGGGTGTTTGAATCACATTTCTAATTAACTTCTATACAGAAGCAGCTGTAAAACATTAAAATGCTGATTTGCACTGCAGCTGGCAGAGATCTAGATTTTTGACTCCCAGCAGATGAGGACACACACTTCAAGGTGAGGAGAATAAAATTAAAGCTGTTTTCCTGCAAACTTCCACTAAGAGAAGCCACATAGGTAGGGTTTCTTTGTAGCAAGCAATGCCCTTAGATTTATTTAATGAGCTGTAATGGAAACTCTGCTCCTCAATATATTTTTTTAAAGTTTGCCAGACATCCTTCACTAAGCTGAGGAAGAGATCATAGTAAACTAGACCATTTAAAGCCACCTCATCTCCTTTCTAGAAGAATCCTTCAGCTGTAGAGAAAACTGGTTAGTTACATTTAGGCTGTCACAAAAAAAGCTGAAGTAAACAACTGGAACGGGTGCCCTCAGGTCCCTTAAAACACAGAGAATGTATTTTTAATACTCTCCAGCCATTGGCTAACGAACAAGGCAGCTTTTAAATATCCCTTTATTAAGGGTATACACAAGTATAGAAATGCTGTTTAAAGACACACTAAAAATGAATACTCAAAAAAGAAAACCATAAAATTGAATCCCATCTACATTTCACTATGGATCTAAAGCAAGCCCTGGCACCAACAGTTGTCTAAACTATCCCACACCCACAAGACACTGCCAGAAATAGAGAACAACAAATTTCTGTTTTCATCAACCAAAATCTGACACCTGCATCAGGTTTTATTTTATTGCTCCACTCTGTTTGGTGCTCACTACTGAACTGTAAGTTCAATTACTGCTACCTGGCAGTCACACTAGAGTTTGGATAACAAACATCACACCTAGACTGTGGATCACAACCACTTAAATGACTTTGAAGCCAATTTCACTTTGTAGTATATGTGCCACAACCAGAATCAGTGACATTCACCAAAGCCACATCACTTACTGTGCGGAAAAATGTCATCAGCATTGGCTTCATCAGAAGCATTTTAATAGAGAAAGGCTTAGAACTTGACCGTAGGCCAAGAGCTGCCCACTGTGACTTCATGCACCTCGTGGTGTTAAAGCACAAGACAAATGACCAGGCCCACAAATTGAGCATCATCAAGAGCCTGAGATGTAATGAGATACAGATATCAAAATAACTATGTTTCATGACATAGAATTTAATTATAATGAAAGTAAAGCATGCATTTGCTTCCTCAGACTTTCAAGTCTCCACCCAGAGGAACCAACCTTCCCCCATTAAAGCAAGGGGAGATCTCGCTGACAGTTACTTCAAAACAGATCTGAGATGGTCTGCAATGAATTCTAACAGCAAGGAAGAAACCACTATTCTGTGACTTAATTTATAAAAAAAATCACCTTTTTAATCAGTTGCTGGAGACAATCACTACCATTACTTCTGCAAGAGACCTTGAAAGCTACATTTAAAAAAAAAAAAAAAAGGTGTGGAAAAGCATAGTTGCCTAAGAAAAGCTTGGCATTTTCTCTTTTTAAATACATTAAGGTAAAAAGCTTTAAAAGAATTGTATTCAAAATTCAGTAAGAAAGACTGTCACCACTTTGTCCTAAGCACAGTCACTCCACGTTCAGAGATGTACCAACCAGATTCACTTTAGCGCATTTAGGAGGAGGGAAGAAAAAAAAGAAAAAGAAAAAAAAAGACTTTTACAATGCATGTGTCTAAAGATGAAAAGATAATCTCTTTAGTTGCAGAAATCCTTTACTGTTCCATTTAAAGATCAAAAAGAATTCAAGTATTAAACCTTTTTCTATTTCAGATACTAAGAACATGGTTTCTTTCAATTAAGGCTTGGCAGATGTGGTTAATGGAACAGAGTTGTGTTCGCTCCGTACCTGATGCTGCACCAAACGATGCATTAATCACCCCTCGCCGGCTCCCCTCACCCACTACTTACTGACTTCTGCCCTTCAGACCAAATTATGCCACGCAGTTCAGCCAAGAGGCCTTACCCACATTTGTTTTTCCATTCGGATTATCCCGTATGGCTTCCTCCAGAATTACTTGTACTGCAATACATAAGGAAAGATTTATCTTTAAAGGGGGGGAAAGAGGGATTTAGCTGTGGCTCCCTCTGACACTTGGTAGACAGATGGACTCTGGGACTCCTCTGCCAGTAAACCATAGAATGGTTAGAGTTGGAAGGGACCTTCAAGATCATCCAGTTCCAACCCCCCTGCCATGGGCATGGACACCTCCCAGGTGCTCAAAGCCCCATCCAGCCTGGCCTGGAACCCCTCCAGGGATGGGGCAGCCACAACTTCTCTGGGCAACCTGTTCCAGTGCCTCACCACCCACACAGGAAAGAATTTCTTCCTAATATATAACCTAAATCTCCCTTCTTCCAGTTTAAAACCATTACCCCTTGTCCTATCAGGACACTTCCTGACAAAGAGTCCCTCTCCAGCTCTCCTGGAGCTCCCTTCAGATACTGGAAGGCTGCTCTAAGGTCTCCCCAGAACCTTCTCTTCTCCAGGCTGAACAGCCTCAGCTCTCTCAGCTTGTCTTCATAGCAGAGCTGCTCCAGCCCTCCGAGCATCTTCGTGGCCCTCTACTGGACCCATTCCAACAGGCCCATGTCCTTTCTATGTTGAGGACTCCAGAGCTGGACACAGGACTCCAGGTGGGGTCTCACAAGCACAGAGTAGAGGGGGGGAATCACCTCCCACAACCTACTGATCATGCTTCTTTTGATGCAGCCCAGGATGGGGTTGGCTTTCTGGGCTGCCAGTGCACACTGCCGGCTCGTGTGGAGCTTCTCATCCACGAGCACTCCCAAGTCCTTCTCCTCAATGGCTGCTCTCCAGCCATTCTCCGCCCAACCTGTTAGGTCCAAGCAAGCTGCAGGCAGTGTGGAGACAGTGCAAAGCAAAGGAAGGTGACCATTCAAGGGGGAGAGAAGGCAAATGTTGGTCCAAACCAAAGACTGAGATAACACCGCCTGTGAAAAACATTCCCTAGACTCCTTTATTAAAAGGCCTAAAAGCCTCTTGCTGCCTTTCGAAGATGAGCAGTGGCCACATGCCAGGGTCTGGGCTTGTCATGCTTCGCTGTCTTCAAAATGTCAAAGAGCAGCTCTAATTCTTACTGCACGAAGTCCTGCTGAAAACACACAACTAGGAGAAAGAGTAAATAAAAGCAGGGAAAGAATATGAAGAAAAATAAAATAGCTGAAGAAATATTTTCAGGCTTCCGAAACAGATACAATTTTCATGAATTAAAATAAGGCTCAAGGAAACTGGGTAGTCTGGGAAGAAAGACAAAGCTGAAATCCAGAACCTCCCTAATCACCTCCCCAAGGGAAAATGAGATCCCATACACCTTGCTCGTAACAAAATTTTCTCCTTAAAATCAAATCTAGCCAAGAATGCAAGCCTCTTGGATAATCACATCCTAAAATATACTGTGTTTAATCTAAAAGCCAGAAGGTTGACTTTGCAAATGTCATTGTCACACGGGTTTAAATATATCCGAGTACTTCAGCTGAGACTGTTACTGCCTCCCAGTCACAGGTGCAGGTTGTGACTGGTTACCGTAAGAAGGATGGTAAGTTTCAGTGTAGAGGCGTGCAGTGCTGGAAGGCAGACAGCCCGGCTGGGGGAACGCTTCCAGAAAAATCCTGGTGTTTGGAGACTGCAGTATTTTCAGTGCTGCCACATTCAACTCGGTTACTGTACCAACACAGCGCTTTGCACGTAACCCCTGCTTTAGGGATGACTGATGCTGCCGTTCTCATTCTTCAACAAGGGACAACGCTTGTTCTAAAACACTGTCATTTATACAAAAGGAGTATTAAAAACGAATAAGAACAGGCTGTCAGTCAATATGCAAATAACTGAACACTCAAACGTGACTTTTATGTGAAATTTAAGCACTCAGCTACTAACACTGATTTCTGTTAAGCTAAGCCATGAAATAAGATGTAGTCAAAGTACTGCTGAACCACCCGTGTGCTGTGTATATTTTTCTCCCTGCACAGAGCTAGCTCCAAGTATGTAGCGAGATGTTTCTTTTAAATAACATTCAGCAATGAAGTCGGAGCCTTCCAGCACGCAGTAAAGGTACAATGTCTTCAGTTATTTAAAATTTTTCATTTCTGCAAAGGGTGAAGAAGTAAAAACCCTACCATGTTTTACATTAAAGGAAGGGCTGAAAAATACATGATGGTAGTTTGTTCCAGATAAATGCACAAATGCAAACAATTAGTTTAAGGTTTAGAGGTATTGATGTTTAGAGAGTTATACTGTTTGCTGACTTGACAAGGGAACTGCAGCAGACATGATGATCGTGCAACCCACTTTATCAGGTCTACTCTTCTGATACATTTGGGATTCCCCCATTTCTGAAGTTTTTCTTCTAAAAAGCACCTTGACTTTCAGCACTGCCTTCCATAACACCCTCATGGACAAACTGATGAAATCTGGGCTAGATAAGCAGACAGCGAGGTGGACAGAAAACTAACTGAGCTCTAAGGGTTGTAATCAGCAGCACAAAGCTGAGCGGGAGGCCAGCACCGTCACTGGTCATGCATCCCAGGGGATGATGTCAGGGACATCTTCATTCAAGACCTGGATGAGGTGACTGAGTGCATCCTCAGAAGGTGTGCAGATACAGGCCTGGTAGGCATGGCTCATGGCTGACAGGCCACTCAGAGGAACTTTGACAGGTCAGAGAAATGCACCAACAGGAGCCTCATGAAGGGAAATGCAAATTTCTGCAACCAGGGAGGAGTTACCCCATACACCCATACTGACCCAGCAGCTGGAAAGGAGCCTTGCAGAAAAGGACCTGGGAATCCTTGGGCACAAGCTGAAGTACAAGTACTGCTTAAACATAAGATTTTTTAATTTTTAATATTTTTTTTTTAACTAAGTCACTATAAGAGTGATTGAAGAGCAGAACACATTCCTCAGAGACATTATAGTCTCCATCCTGGGAGATTTTCAAAACTTGAGTGAATAAGATCTTGAGAAACCTGATGTAACTGAGCAGAGGGGTTGGGTTAGATGATCTCCAAATGTCCTTCCCAACCTCAACTGTTTGTGATTCTGTATGTTTTCCAGTCTAGCCTCTACCTGAGAGAAATCTCTCCTTTAAAACAGACAGAGAGAACAGTTCGACTTCTTCCTTTCATTCAATAGTAGCATATACTTGACGTTCCACTGCTGGATAGAGCTACCAAATATGCATCAGGTAAAAAACAAAGAACATTTAGACAAGCATTCTGCAAAGAGAAAATGTGCCATCCTCTGCCTTCTGTTGCTTCGGCTTAAGGCTGTTCATTTATCTAGTGAGAGACAGAGGACAGCTTCACCTTTGTTCGTGCAAACAGAGAGAGCTTATACAGCAGAGGTGTCCAAAAGCTACGAGATTTAGATGGAGACCAACAATCCATTTTGTACAAGACAGACACTAGAGATGAACAGCTTAATTCTTACAACCACAGCCTGATTCAGATCGTAGGTCTGGGGACTGAAGCAGACCCTGAAGAATCACAAACTGCCTGTCTGTTACCCATTGACTGCTATCAATAATAAAATGCCATCAGAGCCAATACAAAAACCTGCAGTGCTACAAACTGACCTGCATTTCAACTTCTGTTCCCTTCCTACCATTTCTATGATATAATAGAAGCCACTTACCACTCAGCAGCATTGTAATTAAATAATCAAAGAGCAAACAAATTTCACATCTGACAGTCCCCAGGAGAAAAGTGATATACATGAAAAAAGCATTTTAGTTTACTTAGGGCCATTCTCATAACAAGAAGCTCAGAGGGATATAATTAGTACCCTGCAAGCCAGCATATGAAAAGGCTTAATTTAACTGAGATCAGAACTAAAGAATAGCTATAGAAATTAAAAGTGAAGCCACGAATCCACACAGGACTGCCACAGCTAAGCGTTTTTATGATCAGGAATTCTAAAGTTGTAATTCACATGTATCACATTCTGATTTCTGCTTACCCAGAAGGGTAGGCATTATTTTGGACCACCTCGAAACAGCTGAGGTTAACCCAAGGAGGTCAGTCTGAGGGTCTTTAGCAGTTCCCAGTAGCACACTAGAAGAGACAGGCAATGCCAGGCAGGTTAGTTTTCTCAAACAACCATCTGCTGAACTGGTTGCCTCCCTCCTCAGTAACACCTATATCCTTCTGCACAATAAATCCCTGCAACTGTTTTGAAATGCTTATGGGCAGGAAAAGAAAGTCCAGGGATCTCAACTAAGTTTGGGGAACACTACATTAATGCTAGAGACCAGTATTAGAGGAAGTAAGAAATAGGGTCCCACTGACAGGCAGCCTTTCCCAGAGCACCGTGGCTGATGTGGAATCCAGCACTAAATTTGTTTGAGGACAGATTAGATTTCCATCATTTATATTACACTACAGGCATGCACAAAAAATTCCAGACAGCAAATTGTTCCAGCACATTTTGATTTTTCAAATACAAAGCATAGGAAACATTTCAAAAACACAACTCGTAAAGCTTTTGCTGCTGGCTGTTAAGATTTGCTGTCATCAGAACAGCCTTTTTTGCTTGAAAAATGTTTATTGCTAAAGGTCACAGAATTGTCTCTCTCAAACAAATTAAGAAATAAATGGCTGTTGACACTTCCAGATGATGATTCATCTGCCTGAGAGCTCCAATAATGCAAAACAGCACAGCTGCCTCTCAGGTATGCTGCAGACCACAGCAGCCACCAGCTAGCCCAGAAATCTGTCTTCACTCTTCTCTCACTCTGTCAGCCAACTTCTCAACCCTCTTCGTAGTCACACCAAAAATTCCTTGCTCTCAAGCTTAAAAACAGATGAAAAGCATATGAAAGTAACATCTGTCAGGAAAAAAACACAAACCACCACACTGATGTGTGCAGTAGCCAGGTTTCCGTACTTCTTATTTCTATTATTAGCAAAGTCTTCGTTACTTCACGTGAAGCACAGATTCTCTGTGCATGAGATACGAGGCTGAGAAAGGCTTCTGGATCAGCACTAACATCACCACCTGCAGAAGCCAACTCAACAGCAGAAGGAGACACCTGAACCGAACCTCAGGGGCAGCTGGAGGAAGCCCAGTATGTTTAACCCCAACACAGATCCGTACACAGGAAATGCCAGCCAGGGGCAGAGAGTCTCTTTGCAAGGGAAAGCCAAGTTCTTGAAGGTTCATCTTTTTAAGGAGTTATTAATATGCCAGAGGTCTGTTTAGACAACCCTGGAGTGAAATGCCATCATGAGGTACAGCAGAGTACATCTGATATTTTATCTTGTCAGGGTAACCTCTCGATAAAAAAAAAAATTAATAATAGATTTTTATTGAGCGATTATCCTTTTCATCTTTTGCTTTTCACTGGAGTTTATGATGACTATTTACTGATCTCTTTGGGGAAGAAGCTGACATTTACTGTTCATACTTATGCCTCTCTGATCTCAAATGTGGCCTCTACTACCACTAAGTCCAACAGTGATTCTATAATTTTAGAAGAAAGATGCTGTTACACATTTGAAACAGAAGCACAGCAGTCCCCCTTACAGACTATGAAGAGAACTAATCACTTATGTTTTTCAAAAAAAATCAGGAAATCTTTCCTCATTGTTTTTACTGCTCAGCAGTTCTGTGGCACTGCAGTGATGAACATCAGCTTGGACAGAGGGCTTATACTACCTGCCCAATTTAATCATGAGAAACAGACAACCACAGCAGTGGCCCAAGAGTCCAAGTCCAAGAATGTGCCCTTTACAAACACACAACATGTGAGGTAGAAGTTTTCTTGGACCCTCCACTCCCTCCCTACAGTTCAGTTTGATGTGTTAAATTATTAATTCTCAGGTATCATATTGAAGTGTTTGTTTGTGGTTTTCTGGTTTCTTTGGTTTTTTTTTTGTTTGTTTCTTCAGATACAGACAATGGCTAAATTAAACCCAGAAGTTTGTAACCAGTAAGTGAAGATTATGTGTTCAGGGCTTAACAGCCTCCTGAAGACCATGGATCTATTTAAATCCAGGATGGGATGTGGAAGCCAACCCCAGTGTGGTTTATGGAAGAACTCTGACTGCTGGAAAAGGAGCAGTAGCCAGCAGGAAATGCTACAGTGCAGAGCCAGAACTGAGAGCAGTGAAGGAAAAATGTTTCATCCTAACCAGTAATTGTCCCAAAGTGCATAGATCAACGGAGCTAGCACAAAAACACTGGTTTCCAACCAAAAAAAAAAAAAAAAAAAAGAGAAAGAAAGAAAGAAAAAGATATTTAGGTTTTTATTAGCGATTTTTCCCAGCAGTCTTCTATAGCCATCTATAAATAGATGCTGCACACAAATTAATCTCAGCTACTTCTTGCAACCTCTGTATAAAAGATGGATGACTGACAGAGAAGAGCTTGCATCTTATCAGAGGCAGGTAGAACAGAGCTGGAGAGAGCTGGACAAACAGCACGTGTCCAAACTGGCGAGGAGCAGGGCTGGGAGAGCCAGGAGTGCTCTCTTGTGCTTGGCTAGAAGGACACATCTAGAGAACAAGAAAAATAGATCCACAGGAAACCCGCTCTCATTACTTCCACTTCTCTCAAAAGAAACTTGTTTGTACAATTCAGCTGTGGTTACAGCATGAGTTTGTCTAATTTGCTTCTAGAGTGAATAGCGATAAAGAGACCTTGTTGGGAGGGCGTGTTTTTGGCTTGTTTTTTATTTTTTGCCCTCTCTCCAGCTTAGTCTGAAAGTCTTCTAAAGAAATACTTATTTCATATAACATTGATTTGTTCAAACCAACGTGCCTTGTTTGCAAACTCATTGGAGATGTACTTTAGAGCAAATACTATAGCTTTTGGATAGTGCTTATTTGAAAATCAGCACAGGTCAGACCACTAAACACCCATGAGCTTATTTCCAAGCTCATTTTAGGAGCTTCCTATGTGTCAGATTTTTGGAGGTGTATCCTTTAGTACCCGTGCAGAGAGGTCTTTTCCCCTAGTTGAGTAATTTCAGTGGTAGGACTTGAACTCTGTAGCTCCTAAAGCTAATTAATCTTAGGCATTTTAAAGGAGAAAATAGACTTGTTAGATCTGATCATAACCCATTAAAGTCACTGTATCCTCTTCAACACATGAGAACAACCACCTCCTTCAGAGGACTCTTTCTGGCCATGCAATGTCCACATGATAAAGGCAGTCACTCTGCCTTCACTTGATTGCAATAGTGCAAACCACAAGGCAGAGTCTACCTTAATTTATATCACATCACATTTAAATGGCTCAGATTAAGACATCCCTTGCCTTTCTGCTACAGAACAAGTAAATTCAGCAAACACATCTACCCATTACTGCTGCAACTACAAGTGGCTGTTCCATTTGTGGCGATGTGTTATGCCAGCAACCACACGATTTTGCATGCAGCACTTAAACCCAATCCCAAGTGACTGCTACTGGCAACTCAGTGCAAAATAAAGAATGCACCTGCAAGTAAGCAAGTGAGAGAAGGCAAAGTTTTGGATGTTGCAGACTTACTTTTCAGAGGCACAAAGTTCAGGAGAAAAGTAAGCCAAATCACAGGCAGTCCAAGGTAGAAACATTTTATCAAACCTCCTTTTACAATTTTCCATATCTATTAAAATAAATGCAAAACACGAGGAGTGAGCTATTCCACCCTCTTTTTTTTTATTTATTTTGGTATTCCAAGAGTCAAACATTTAACCCTGGGATTAAACGTTTAGGGCTATGCAGGCCCTTAACAGAATATCAGAACCGACTTCTGTGTTTATTCATATTGTCCAAAACACTGGACAGCCCAGGCCACCAGCAGCTAACCCAGCACAAATTGAATACGGAACGTGAATTTCTTGCTAGACTTTTGGCCTTTCAGATGTACTGGAGCAAGGTTTACCTGAGCTGTGCTGTTGTCAAGTAGAAAAGCCTCAGTAATTAAACACATGTTTGCAAGTTCATTGATCCCTTAGGTAGGTAAGCACAGGTGGAGATGTCACATACAGATTATCATACCTCTGTCACTGAAGTCATCCACCAGCACTACCTCTGCGATCAGCTCAGGAGGGGAGCGGTTCAGGACACTGTGCACTGTCCGGAGGAGAGAGGACCATCCTTCGTTGTGGAAAGGTATTATCACACTGGTGTTTGGTAGCTTCTCCAGGTACAGCTTATTCTTGCAGCTGGACATAGACAAGAGTAAGGTTAAAAGGTAGTTCCAAAAAAACCACCAGCACTTCCATTTAATTACCATCAAGTAACTTAGCTCATCCTTTACTCATCAAATTGATGCAAAGTGTCTGAAAAAAGCACCCCAACTTTCAGGTCTTATCAAGCCAGTGTTGATCTGATCTAGTCTACCTGGCCAAAAAAAGCCCATAATTCCATATGAAGCGAGGATATTACTGGCCAGTGACACGTCGCAACACAAAATTAGAGTGGTCTATTAGGTGCTGAATTTGCTTTGAAAGGAAACTCCAGTTACAGCTTAAAATACAAAAGTCTTTAAAATACTTGTTTTTCCTACCCTTATATCTCATAGATCACCAGGAAGAAGAATTTCTGCAAAGTTGTTTCAGAAGTTGAATGTATCTCTTCTAGACACTATGGTGTATTGGGTAAGCTCACTTATTGCCAGTTTTCAGAGAAGCAAGCCACTCTCATCACATGTATAACGGTCATCCAAATTTTGTAAACAAAATGTGCAGAAGTAAGGATTTTGTGTGACAGCATCTCCCCTAAACAGTCCTTCAAGTTCAAGACATCATGAACAACAGAGAGACAGGATAATTACATGGTAAGAACTGCTCAATAAACAAACCCACCTCTCTCAGTAATAGGTCAAGCTCCAATCTCTACCAAAGGCTTCCTTTGTCATGCTAGACCCATTATTTAAATCTTACTTTTCCTAACCAATCAATCTTGTGTTCTCCATTTTTCAGCAGGTCTAGTTTGACACCTGGGATCAGTTCTGCAGACAGAAGTGAAGGAAGTTGGGCTTTGAACATAAAGCACTGAAGAATTTGGGTGAGGCTGGAGAGCCAGCTCTGTAGAGTCCCCATAGGGACCACTTGAATTTGGGGGGTATTTCCCCACACCATTAATCATCTTGATTTTGAAAGAGGGGTAACACTCCCTTGCCCGATGGGAATGTTTTGAAGGTAGCTTTACGAAGAAAAATTCAACTGCAGCGGGAAGTGTGGTGTCTATTTTCCTACAGGTGTGGCCCTGCAGTGGAGTTTGAACGTTGTTAAACTATATCTAAAGCCATAAAAATGAACATTGCAGTTAAAAAGCAATTCTCAACTCAGCAGCTTCTCACTAGGCGCAAAAAACCCACCATATTCCCAGAACCCCACACACTGGGGCAAAGCAGACAGAAGCAGCTCTGTGAACGGAAATTTTTAGAATATATTTGTGATGTTGCCATCAGGACGGGCTGCCCCCATTCCAGTCGCAGGGGACCGACGCGGTGCTCTGCTTCCTGCCCTGTCACGACACCAGACCCTTCACCAGAGCTCACTCCCTCCCCTCCAGGTGCTTGGCTCGGCTCGTACTACCTGCACACCGCAGTGCACACACACGGGGAATCAATTCCCTCCCTGTTCCCCAAAGGGCAGATGGGAACAAAAGCAGCTCTGGCACTGGCAGCTTTCTCCTGGTACCTTTCCCAGGGAACGGAGAAGGCTGCACCTATGTTATACAAGCTCAATAAATCTGTGATTACAGGAAGTGCCTGCATGAAAGGACAGTAGCTTATTCTGGGTCTAATGAATTGCCTTGGGGTGCTGCCAAGAGCTTGCAGGCGGTGGCTGCAACACACAGGTGCAAGATGCAAGATAAAGCTGCATGGACGGCTTTCATCCAGCCCTTGGCATCGCAATCTTAACCTTCTTCCGAGACAGCTACTACCTATTATTCTATTCCAATATGAAATAAGAGCCCCCAACTAACTTTTCTTAAACTGGAATTCTCATTTTTTCTGACTAACTTTAACAAGCAGCAAACTTTAGCTATTAAGTTTAACCATTAAGCATGGAGAGAAATTGTTTCCCTCCAGCAATCACATCTACAATTGCTTTACAAAACCTGCAAAATTAGTATCTAATATTAAAAAACCCAGAAGCACTTAAAGGAAATGTTAGCAGGGGAAGACCTGACTGTTGAAACAAACAGCTGCACATGTGCACCAGGCAGATCCAGTAAGCACCCTCCAGCCCCTTGCTTCCCATGATTAACAGAAAGCAGAGGTGACACACTATTTGGTATATATATATATGTCCACAAAAAACATCTCAGAAGTAAGCAAACACATCGGCTGCTTAATTTGTCGTCCCCACCCAGGCCAGCGGGTGGGGAGAATCCCAACTGTGTCCCCAAAGCTTACCCAAAGGACAGGACAGATGCTGCATTTTTCCCCAGCTCACCTTCTTTACACTCCCTGCTGTCTGCGGGCGCAGCTCCAAACGATCTCTAGTATCTCTTCTAATATGTGAAAGGCTCAGTGAAGTAAGTGCTCTAACACACAGCTTGTTTCTTTCTAGAATGCTCTTTAAGGACTTAATCTCAGATGAACTTCGTTACACCATACCATTTCAAGTACATCTTTTTTAACATGCACAGGGAAAGTGCAACAGACCTTTTAAGTTGTGAATTCCTTTACTGCAAATCTCCATTACATGTAACCCCACTCCCTGTCCAGCTAATCCTGGCACCCATTAAATACACCCTGTTTATCCTCTCCTTGAGACCTGTGCAATTATAACTGGCTACACTGGGGTAAAGATGTGTCAAGCAACAAGCAAACCAGCTGAGCGGCATCATTCATCTCAGCTGAAGTCGTTGGTGACACCGACACTTCACTTAATAATTTTAACTGGGAACTGGAGTTAGAAGTGTCACATTTTTAAAAAGTTTAAACAGCAAAATTAGCAATGAGGAGTCAACAATTTTGGGGAACAGTGGAGAACATGAGGTAATATATTAAATCCTCAGATGAAGAAATACCAGCATAGTCTGATGTTTAAATTCTCAGAGCCCACAGCAGCCCCTGTAAATGGAGGTCAGGTATAATTCAGGTTATCAAATTCAAACTGTTTCCTAGAACACGAGTAAGGGCTCATCAGCAAGCATCTTCAATTACCTGATTTATCTCTACATTTAAACATTTTAGCTCATGCCTAAAATATTTATGGAGCTATAATCACTACTCTGGTTTATGAGTATATATTGAGAAAGGGTGTCAAGTCAGTGTATTCGATTAGTTTGCTGTGACAGCTGAAGAGGTAATCACTCAAATACGCAGCTAACAAATTATAAAACCTGACTTCTGGAAATTATCTCTCATGAACAAAGTAGATGTTGAATTCAGACTCATTAAATTGTGGTAAGAACAGCTTTACACAGAACAAGCCTCCGTTCAAATGTCTAACAATGCTTTCAGATTAAGAACGGCACAAACAGTATTTAAAAACCTCTCAGCTTTGTATAAATAGGGTTAAGTCCTAATAGCACTTTTGATAATGAAAAACTCCTTCTGGCTAGCACAAAATCCAGTTTGACACCATCCTAACGGATAATATCCAAAAATAGATGAACTCAAAAGCCAGAATTCAATTGGAACTAGTTTCTACTCATAAACCCTGATGAGGCTTTTATGAGGAAGATGTCTAAGAAACTAATCCATAAATCAGAAGGATTTCAGATCAAACTCTTCATACATAGTTGAGTGGAGCTACTCCAATCTTGTTTTGCTCCTGACCATTTCATGGGCATTTGCAGCCAGTGGCCAACATAAGAATTGGGCAGAATGTTATGTGACAAAGTCACCCCCCGATGACACCGAGGGCATTTGCCAATTGAGTCAGACATTTACATCAGTTTCCACTACAGAAAGAAATAGCTCCACCTTCTCAGTTGCTCAAAGTTGTTGGCTATTTCAGTGGGCTCAGGAACTGAACTGTCACATTGCTACAGCTGAATGAAGGAGCCACCTCTGGAGTAAGTTCAAGATCTCTTCTGAACAGGGCTACAAGTTTTTGGTTTCCTGGAATCAAAAGGGGAATTTTTTCCCCAGATTTGTCTCCTCTATTTCCCACTGCAAGTACTATACACTGTCCTTTGCTAAGGAGACAACAAGACCCATGCGAGAAAGGATCGAATTTGATCAAGAAAGGACAAGACTCCATAATTAAAAAAAGAGCACACTCCTGCATATGTGGTAATTTAGGGCCTGCAAACTTTCATTTCCAGAAATGCAAATTATATACTCACTTTGGATGTCTGATGTCTGGAAGGGAACGATTCAGCGAAATTTTATCACTCACAAAGATATTAAAGCCATTTTCCCTGTACGCCTGGTCCACTCGCTCTGCATCGGTCATTGGGTAAGGTTTTCCCTGTTCTCCATTTCCTATAGAGACAGAAAGCAAACATGCATCGTTACTACTAATTGGTGCTTAACTGGCCAGAAAATAATCCATATATCAAAAGAAAAGCAGTCATCTTATAGTTCTTTGAAAATTCCTTCATTAGTTTTGTGCTCTATGTTATATTTAGCACTGGGTCAACCATGTCAACCCAACAATTTTATTTGGTGTGCAGGTCTGCTACAAACCACTTGGCTGAGCAAATCCTAGAAGTTAAAAGTCTTCCTTCTAACACCAGAAAGAGACCACAGGGCTCTGGCAATGCTGGGGAAGAGCCATAGAATGGGTTTTGTTTCACTGCAGGAAGAATACATATGGTTTGAATACCTCATTGCTGTTGCTTTTTTCAGCACAGATGGGTATGTATATTTAACAGAGGAGGCAGAGCCCTTGCAGATGTACCAGCGCAAAGATGTGACGTTCAAAATGGGCTCTTTTTATGTGATGCAAGACAAAATGCAGCACTACGGAATAAAACTTGCTTGAATATTCTAACCCAGAACATTTTTTTTATCTCTCTTCTTCCTTTCTGGATCTCCCATTTTTGGGAGAGGTACAGGCACACATTTTTTTGCCAAACTTAAAAAAAAAAAAAAAATCAATACCACACTACCCTAAAAATACCAAAATGTTATCAATGTATCTCAAAATGGTTATTGTGGAGTTGGGGGAAAAAGTTTTAACTGGGATTAACACACAGTAACTGTTGCATCATGATAACAACATCACCTGGAGCCTGAGGTTGAACACACTTTTCTGCACTCAGCACACCAAATAAAGTCAAACTCAATTACAATCTGTATCAAAATGTTTTTATAGTAATCTTACATACCTACACGCTCAGAGTCCCTCCTGATAGCTTCTTTGTTATGCCAGTCTTTTTTCTTTTGCCCATCACCAAAGTAGGGGTCTTTCCTTTGCCTCACATGTGATGCCTTTTAAACAAAAGATAGGATATATTAAATACACAACATGTGAAATCTTTCTTTAACAGGCCCTCCTTCTGTAAGAGGATATTAAACATCTTCCTTTAGGTAAGACCATCACAAGCAAGTAGTTTTTACCTTGAAAGGGGTGAGAGAAAGCAAGTTTTGCTTGTCTTAGAACAGTACTTTATCTATAGCTGTTAAGTGATACTTTTTCAGGGCACCATCATGTATGCAGACCGGTATTCTTAATCAGGGAATCTATTAAAAACTCCCATTTTCATTTTGAAAACATCCAATACATCTTACATCCCATTTAATTAACAATAAAGCTGTAATGGGAGACCTATTGCCGGATCGTTATTAATGAGCACACTACTATACCTGAATAAAATCAAAATAAGATTTAAAAGGTCATTTATTAAGACTCTTGCTGCTCAACTTAAAAGCAAATTTTACACAAGGCATGAGCCTGCGGTGAACCCAATTAGAGCTCCCTCTTTTCATGATGTTGTTCCCGAAATTCAAAAGCAATGGGTGCTTTGGGAACAAGATAACAAATGAAAGATGAGGTGAATTCAGGATCAAAGAGACTACGGTGAGTGGAAAGAAAATCATGATACATCTCAAACACTGACATCTCCCAAATCCAAGTGAAATATATATACATAAGTAGGCTTTAAGGTTAAGAAGAGAACATCTTCTCTGAGAGTGAGTTTTCAATTGAGTTGTAATATGCTGGTAAAGTATAAATGCAAGCCATTTGTAGCATCATTACTGCAGAAGTAGTTACACAAAGAACTTAGAGGTTTTTCCCTTTTAATTCCTCCTGACCTGCAGAGAGAACTCCACAGGCTAAAAAAAACTTCCCTCCTTGGAGGGTAAGAGGTTTAAAGTCTCACTAATGCATCAATCAAACCAAAAAACCACCAAAAAGCAATGGTTGGCATAAACCCTGCAAGGTTACATCAGGCATCTTTGGCATCTGGGACACAGATGTCATTTGCCTGACTAGTTAAATTACAAACTCCTCATTTTCATGCCCAGATTTACCTTGGGAAAATAGCACATTTGGACGTTCTACTTGTTATTCCAAGGCACTAGACTTGAGCCTGATGCAGTTCCCCTTGCTGCAGCCTGACAGATGAGCTCTGGTGAACCTTGCTGCACAGGTTTTGCAGACCATCCCCATCGCCCCTCTTCTACACCACTCAGCAGGAAGGGAGTCCCTGTTGCCAGCTGACAGAACTATCAGTGAAGACAGATTTCAGCCAAGATGTCAAAGTGAACTAGAGAGGTTGAAGGCAGGTACACGCTCTGCTCTGCCCGCTCTGGTACAGGATCTCAGCAAACGAACTGCATGAAAATCTTGAGTTGTGCCGGTGTATTATCACGGCAAAGGGTAATAAACCGGTGGTCTAAAAGTAATAGAGCTCAATGTAATTAAAAGCTGGTCCGTGAACTATCAGAACTATTTGTTCATCCTCACGTAAGAGATTTTTAAATCAATCTAGATCCTTTCAATCACGGATCATAAACTGATTTATACTCAGCTTCTTGACATTTTGCAGATGGGAACACACCTGGCAGAAGTCAAGTTTCATTCACAAAACCAGACACTCAGTTACACATTTCAATTAAATAATGCCACCCCTCCCTGCTGTCTGCAATTTCATTTTATTTTCACTGAAGGAGAACTGATGGGCACTCAGCATGGACAAGAAGTCAGTCACACAGCTAGTTCCAATGTGAACAGGTATTAAGGAACTAACACTTGTGGCACCTGGAGCCAAGAAGGATATTCTCTGAAAAATACTTACGATGCAGAAAGATGGAGGGAAAGGAGCTCTCAGGGTGGCATGGGAAGAATTTCACTGCATTACAGGATGTGATTAACAGTGGTGAAAACCAGACAACTGCCAGTAAAGGTTGGTTGGCAGGAAAGGAGCCTTAATTTTCTTTTCTTTGGTATTTGTTCTTTTATTTTCCACTTTGATGAAGTTATACGAATCAGAAGTGATAGCTCATTTTTCTGCTGTTAATTACCATCCCTTTAGCACGTGAACTCTACTCTTCTACTTCTGTTCAAACACAGAAACGGGTTGTGTATCTTCCTGAATTTCACTCTGCACCTATTAGGACATAAAACAAAGACTGGCACCAGCAATCCATCTTCAACTCCCCTCTGACTGCACGTTGAAGACTTACATTTGCTGAGGGGAAAAAAGCTTTCAGGAGAGACACTGCCAGCACCTCACTGATTCCTGTCATCCAGAAGGTAAGCGCAGGTCCAGAGCAGCAGAGCTGTGCTGAAGAACCATGCTCTGCTTTCTGGAAGGGCTCATCTGAACTCACCAGGTATAAAACATCAAACTAAATTGCTTAACCAGCCTTATAGTTTTCTAGTCATCCCATTAAACACCACTGTTCTTATGTGAATTTCTACCTGCTGATAATGAAAAAGTACCTTTAAGATGAATGTGCGAGCCAGGAACCAAATGTGCAAGAAAGCACTGGGAGGGCAAACCAAACACAATGGACAACAGCACTTCTGGGGAAAAAATAAGCAAGCATCTAGTCTTGGGTGAATCCGAGGCTGGAGTCAGCAACACGATCAGAGAGCACCTTGAAAAATACACAGGGTGTACGCCAACACCAGATGGAAGCTCCACTGCAGGAGGCTGCTGCTGCTTTTGCACAGTGGGTGTGAGCAGTGGTGGTGTGAGATACCTCCTTGGGGTGCAGTGAGCCAGGGCAGGCAAACCCAACTCCAGCACCTACCCATGGCTCCATCTGATGTAAGTTTAGCATGAATGATTTATGCAAACTCTGCCTGACTTTTGCTAGCTCGCGTGAGCAGGTCTGGATGAGAGCTGTGTGACAGACAGGCAGTAGCAGCAGCTTCATTATTTTTGGTGTAAAACAGACCAAATTTTTAATCACCACGGAGCAGCCACCCTGTGCTACTGCAATAATCCAGCACTTCTACTTGTCTGGCCAAAGTGGTTTTTAATTTTTCAGACGACATGCCACCCTCCTGATCATCCCTATGAAATAATCAGCAGAACACTAGTGTTCTGTGATATCTGAGCTTTGCCAGGCCTGCTCACCAGCCAGTTTCCTCTCCAGGATGCTCCCCTGCCAGAAAAAGTCCTGGAAAGCTCTCACAAACCAGAGCACCTCCTTGCCAGCAGAGTTTTGCCAACTTTCTGAGCACTAGGCTTGTGCACAAGTGTCATATTGGGCACAGGAACAATTGGCAAGTCTGAAACCTCAATATTTTAAGTCTCTTTTGTCTCTTGTTTATGGAGCTCTGGACTGAACGAGCACACCAGGAGAATCGTTCACAACGCCACTATCCCTTCTGTCACTTGCTGTGATTCAACACATGTAAACCCCTTACGAGCAGCTACTGTAGGAATCCCACCCACCACTGAAGAGGAGAGTGTTGTGTCTTTAGACTAGATCTACAGAGTGACTCAGCCTTACAACACTTGGGTGTGCACATGGTGACACAGCAGCCCATGCCAAGCCCCTGTGAAGTGATCATGGGAAGTCAGGCACCCTGGAGAAAGAGAGAGAAAAGAGAGTCCCACCAGGCAACTTAAGCTAGAATTGCAGAAACACCCCCTTCCCCCTGAACTCCAGTCTGAAAATTGCCTTAAAAGACACCCATCTGCAGCTACCGGTGTGGATTGCTCTCCACAAAATCAAAATTCAATGGATCTTGAGCTGCCCTCTGCAACAGCTCTCAGATGGGAGACAAGTTCAAAGTATACCCCAAAGCATTTACACCGACATCTCTAGCATCCTCTGGGAGGAAGCCATACCACTGGGCCATCAGCTGTTTCACCCCACTACAAAGCCGTCCCACCAAAGCAGCCAATGCTCCCCAAGACAAGCAGCAACCTAGAAAGTCATTAAAAAGCAGTTCCAGCCATCCGTGGCCAGGGTGAACACAGCCAGGCTCTGCACAGGAATTGTCCTTGTATTTGTGTGCTCAATATAGAACCTCCTGAGCAGAGAAGTAAGTTCTCTGCACAGCTTCAAGCCGTTCTTCAGAGAGGTCAGCAACATGCATTTAAATACCCTCAGAGCAGGCAAGCAATTTAAACACTGTGATACCGAGTGAAAGTAGGGAGGAGCACATCATCCTCCAGTGTAGCTTAAAAAAAAAAAAAAAAAAAAAAAAAAAAAAAAAAAAAAAAAAAAAATAAAAAAAAAAAAAAAAAAAAAAAAAAAAAGAAAAAAAAAAAAAAAGAAAAAAAAAAAAAAAAAAAAAAAAAAAAAGAAAAAAAAAAGAAAAAAAAAAGAAGAAATCAGAGATTGCCAGTGAATTACGTACAGAGCCCAGATCAGGAAGGTGGACAGCAGAAAAGCTAATAGACAGATGTATTACTTCTTACTTCTCCCAGTCCCAAATAAATTTATGCACAAAAACATCTTTGAGCTGGGCTAAGCTAAACCCTGTCAAGGCCACACACATTGAGGGAAAAACTTTAAGTAATTTGTAAACTTTAAAATAAGCAAGAGGAGAAATTATAGCATACACGCATCAGTTACTCAGACCTTCCTGAACTGTAGTGTTGGACTTTGGAGGCACATGGAATAAGAGTTATCGATCCTTAAGTCCTGAGACACTGGCTCTGTGCAGCCCTCAGTCTTGGAGACTTACAAGGACCAACTTTCATTCATGTTGGCACTAGCAAAGTAAAGCGAGGACTGTGTGGGGTGACTCATTACATGTTCCGGTGCCTGCAGCACTCATGATGTTACTGCCCTGTACAACTAGAGCTGAACAAGATTCACACCAGATAAACACAACATTAATCTCTGCTGGATCATCATGCCTCTCTTTAAATGGTTTTTAAAATCTTGAAGAGTAGACATAGCTGCATGATGGTCATGACAGCTCCACATGCTGCATTGTGGAGCTTTTTTGGGCTTGGGCAGAGAAGTTACATTAGTTAATCCAATTCAGAAACACTCCATTAAATCTAATTCAGCTTGACTAACTGTTAAGAGGTTAGAGTATTTCTAACTGCATCCCTTGCAAGCAAACGTACAACACTTAGATTGGTTTTGCAGGTCGCTACTGAAACACCATATCTGAAAAGTCTGCTGTGAGTCACCGACAAGTTCTGTCAACAATGTCTGAACATTAGTTTTCAAAGTGACTTTCAGTACTAGAAAGTGAGTATCAGTGTCTTTGCTTCAGTGACCTTGCCAGCACCCACCACCAGCACAGCCCCAAAGGGAAGGTGTAGCTGCCACAGGCTGATTAGCATCATATTTCTTGCTAAGAATCACACTTTCCAGATCAACTTAATTTCAGCAGACTACCAAAAAAAGTCAGTGTGAACGATAAAACATTGCCTTCCCCACCTCGAATGCAATTTTTATGCTCATGTCATCACTACTAGCAGAGCAGTGTGTAAAGTTGCGGGCAACGCGCCATCGTGGGCAGAGGGAAGATATGCATATATATGCTGAAAGTCTCTCTCGCTGGGAAAATGGGCAGGTTGCTGACAGTGATGGTATTTTGGAAGCTCCTTTTTTTTTGTTTTTCTCTTCTTCTCTTTGTAAAAGATGTCTGAGCTAGAAATCCAGACACAGCACACAGGGACCAGAATGTTGCCTTTTTTAGCGGTTTCCTTCAGGGATGCTGCATGGGATTTGACTCAATTATGCAAATTACATAACTCGATGATACCCCTTCAACAGATGCTCTAGACTGTGATATGTAAGCAGTCTGCAAAACACAGCAAGTTTCCTAGGATTGACTTTTGCTTTCACTATTAAACAAGCATCTCATTTGCAGGGAGCTATATCCTACTCATAACGCCATATTTCATGTCAATTTTCACTCTTATCCTCATTTCTTATTAATTCTAACTGCATGGCAGGAGATAGAACATTTTTGTCCCAACCCCACACCAGCACATCCCCCCTCATCTGCTTTCTAACTGTGGAATACAGTGACCACCATCTGAGCACTGCAGTCACCAGCACTGCATGGTGAGGGTAAACTGGTATTATGGATCTGGATTTCTGTCCCTATAAAACTGGTCTTCACAATTTTCTGTTTTGTTTTACCTTCGCTTCTCATTTTGCAGGAACTTTTTTTGTTCTTGAAATGGCCAGTTGCAAACAGCAATGCAAAAAGATTTCAAAGCATGAAGGGTTCATTATGATCATCTAAGGCAAGCTATGTAAGCGCACAAGCCATTGACTTTTATCCATTAACTCCTACAGCAAGCCCATAAGTTCTATTTCAGCTCAAGCACATTTTCTTTTCCTTAAGAACTGGAAGTTATTTACCACTAAGGAGTGATTACTTCTCTAGCAATATCTTAAACTAATCTCCTGCCTGTTTCCATCTTTCATTTTTTTAAAAACAGAAAATGAATTGAAGTAGAAAGGCATATAAAGCAATATATTGAAAATGGATTTAGACAGATTGCTGTAAATAAGCCCCTTCTGTTGTCTACCATGCTGTTACTTAACACACCGCCAAAGCAATTGATCAGCATTCAAATGCCAAATGCACAAAAATGGAATTTTAATCTTTTGTTTAATCACTATTTAGTGGGGCTGGCTCCAGCCAGAATAAAAGCAGGGTGGATAGAGACGTGAGCCAAGTGTTTTCTACACGAGGAAAAAAAAAAAGATTTGTTGAAGTACACACGCTAATCACAACGCTGTACAGATCTCAAACCCTGTTGAAACATCTTTTTTGTTGTTGATTTATTTATTTATTAAACTAAGGAGATATGATCAGACCCAAGAAGCTACCACCTTTGGAGACACTGATAAAGGGTTCTCTGCTCTGTCCCAAGTCTCTTCACGCACTTCAGCAAGTATATCTTGCATTTATCTCCTACAACAAGATGCTGAAGACGACAAAATTCAGAGCAACAAAAGAAAGAGACACAGCAAATAGAAACAATTCTTCTATTTATTAGGTGAACTCAGTGGAAGACTCAAGAGCATGCACTTTGGGCACAACCTTCTTGTCACGATCTCTGCCACAGCAAAGTAGAAATAAGAAACATCTATAGCCAGCTTCTCTTCAGTCTTCCAAAGCCTAGAGGGGTTTCAGAAGGCAAGAAACACGAGAGAAGCCAGGTCTAGCCGAAAGAAGGAGGAATCCTCCCTCTCCCTGCTGCAAGAAGCCCAGGATTTAATGATCATGGGACCTTTCATGCTAAATGTAGGCAACCCTTTCATAAACAAATAGATACCAAGTCTTATTGCACCATGAAGAAGTAAAAATCTCTTTTGGCGTGTCAGAGATCTATTAGCATGTGCTGAACAACAAATTGGTACAACACCCATGCCACGCAAACAGCCTCCGTCCTTCGTACTGGCATGAGAACAGCTGGGACTTTCAGATGATCTAATGACAAATAAAAATATCTCCAACATCAGCTGCAGGCATTTGTCCTACAAAACAAAGCTGAGCATAGCCTCGGTTAGTCAAAGCACTTCATTTACTGGAACGAGAAATAGCACACTACTAGGAAAAGAAAGCTGCTAAAACCCCTGTCATGCCATCTACCCAAGTATTTTTCAAAAGGTTAATTTTTGAAGCTATTTCAGTCCATAAAAAATTTAAAAGCTACATTAACATAATCCATACCTTCAGCATTTCAGGAACTATTAAAAGGCAACACAGGACTAAATGGCAGCAGATCATGTGGAACGATTAAGTGCTTTCAAAGACAAAAAAGCCACATACGTCTTTCCAGCTGTGTTGCAACTCAGACATCCAAGCAGCAGCTCTGAAACAGAGCTAAAAGTTTCCTGCCCAATGCCACCATTTGGTCATTGCCCTCTTCTCTCCCACCTGAAACACCAGTAACATTGAAATCCACATGTTCAGATTTGTGCTTTTCTATGAGAAAGTCAGACTTTTGGGTACAGAATAACCTGTCTGCTTCCTTCAGGAAGCAGAGCCACAAACACTGCGGGTACTCCTGGATCAGTCTTTACCCCAGTGCAGCTAATTAAACTCCACAGCTGGACGGGCTCTGCATAGAGACACAAGGCACAGCCTTTTCTGCAGAACAACCAGGAAGACTCAGTAGCTGCATATACAGATATTAAAAGAAATATGTTCCTTGCAGAACATCAGGCATGCAGCTTCTTGGTGGACAGAGCAACCTACTGCTTAAGTATTAACCAATTTTAGCTGGCTCTGTACTTCTTAATGCAGAAAGCTTTTTGGATCAAGTGCTAGAACAGTACCTGCTTGAACTGAAACTTCTCTCCCCACTTTAAATTCCTTCAGTTAACGAGTTTTATTCAACTTCAGTTGCTGAAAATTCCTTAGCACAAACGAAATTTCACCTAGCAAAAAGTCCTGGTTCATCAGCCAATTAAAGTCCAAAGACATCAGATGAGGACAGCAATATGACATCTAGCTTAGTCATCGATCTCTAGCAAAGCACCTTACGCTTTGTTCTTCTCTCTCCCTTAGAAATAATATTACGGTCTTGCAGTGTTTGCTGTTCTAAACCTACTGTTTGACTAATCCAATTCAAGCTTGCAAAAGCACGGCACCTTTCCAAAGCCAGCGCAGAGCACCAGGGAACAAGTTCCTCCCCGGGTTTCAGCACACCTTGTGATTGCGCAGCGCTTTCAGCATCTTTCAGTTGTTAAAAACCCAGCTGGCCTAGTTTCAGACTTCAGAACAGGACTCACTGCTTTAATTTGCCCACAACAGCTTTCTCATCTTCTCTGTTCACTAAAATGCTTACAGCCCTTCCCATCTACAGAAATGCTCCACTTCTCACATAGCAGCCTGTCTCCAGGATCTGCTCAGAGCTGTGGAATAAGATACTGCAGGCATTTAGCTGCCATCAGAAACCTCCTCATATTGTCCCTCAAGCAATAAGCACATTCCTTTGACCTTGCTTTAACATAGGGCAACACATTATCAACTTCCCAGACAAGATGTCAGTCCCTGGGCTACCTTCCAGTAGAGATGAGAGCCATAACCCGTAACACACCCCGCCCAGGGTACAACAGCCAGCGGGGGCTTTGACAGCAAAACGCCTAAGTCTGAAGGTGTAGACAAAAGTCATCTCTGAGCTGCCATTCCAAATGCAATTAAAGATTCCCTATCCCTCCCTCCTTCCCTTTCTGCTTTATGTGCTTTCTGGAAACTTAAACCATGGTGAGCTCTCCCAAGGAACCAATGTACCTGCAGCATTTTATCAGGTGTCAAGGAGCTGGCTTTTCACCGCAGCTCCTGGGAGAACCTATAAGGATGAAATCCGTAGAGATGTACACTGCTTTCCACAGCATTTAGTACTATCCAAAGCTGTCTTAAATATTACAAGCCTCGTACTCACAGAAAGAAGAGTGAACAAGCTGGTTTGGAGATCAATTTGACACACGGACATTTGAAGCAGCACCTTCCAGATGTCTGCATGTATCCACGCTCCATTTAACAGCGGCAAATGACACACAAGTTGTAGCCGTTTCCTATAAGGACATACTTTGGAGCACCGTTTCTGAAATGTGACTTACCAGTTAGACTTCTAAATTATGCTACATGTGCAGAAACACTTAACTAACATGCATTATAATTTAATAAAAAAGCAAGATACAAAACTTATAAATCCCATCATTTCCACAATTTGAGCTATAAACTCCTGATCAGATTATAGGAATGTTAAGCCAATCAAGAACTGCTCAGGCAAACATGACTTCCAAATATTTGGAATAGTAGCAGAGAATCAAACCATGTATCATACCAGCAGAAATCTCATTGGAGAAACATCACAACAAACATCCCCAAATATTCTCAAGACAGAAATACTACAGAGAAGTGAAACTCACAGCACTCAGACACCCAATACAACTAGGCTTGGTGCTGCTGCACAGAGGTGGACCTGGCAACCTGTGACTGCAAATTTGACTTTGTTCAGTTCACAGAAAAATTTACAGCATTTGTAACTATTTGGATGACAAAAGAACTGTGGCAATTTGTACTTTTCATAAAATGGAGCCCACCTGGCTGGGAACTAGGTCCTTGGGAAACTCCAGTGTAAGAGTTCAAGAACAGGCTGGATGGGACTTTGGGCAACCTGGTCTAGTGGGAGACGTCCCTGCCCATGGCAAGGGGGTTGGAACTGGATGATCTTTAGGGTCTCTTCCAACCTAACCATTCTGATTCCATAAACTGGCATATTAAAAAAAAAAAATTAAAAATATGGATAAGGCTCTAAAACCTACCTACTACACACCCAAAGGAAGATATAAGTATTTTCCAGAGACAGATAAATGAATAGAAAAATCACTCGATTTTGGGACTTACCAGGATGCCTTGCTCTTAGTGATAGAAAAAGGCAGACGACAGACAAGAAACTGCATTATAACATGATTTTAGAGGTAGGATGAGCGAGGCAGGTTGAAAGCTTGCCAACAGTTATAGCTGATAATAGTAAACAGAAGTGATCTGGGTTTTGCCTGGAACAGCAGGCAGAGTACCACAAGTTATCCAGAAGCAGAGCAGCAGCAGTCTTTGGAAGAGATGACAGCAGAGATCAGATATTTACCTTTCTTCATGGAAACTGGGCTGATGCCAAACTTATTCAAGTGAAATTCAAGGGCACATTACGGAAGTTTGATGCCCTGGGGAGGTGCAAAGATTTGTCAGCACATAGAGTACACTGGCTTTGGGAAGGTTAATACCACTGTTCTGAAATGCTCCGAAAAGGTAAAAAAAAAAATCCCAATGTTTACTGCTACTGAAAACTATATTCAATTAATACAAAATCTATGTGATAGATATGACTCAAAAAACTAGAATAAGAACGATAATTCCCATTTAGTTGTGTGCCAGGTACTGAGATTTTGTAGTTTACATCAGCAGATGGAGGGCTTCCCATAGTAAGTTGCATATCAAGCTTAGAAATTGCTTTTTCCCTAATGACTTTTTAAAGATAGTGGGGGGAAAAGTCTGTATTTTAGCTTTCTTCTCGAGCCCTTATCCACCGTTAGGAGTTATACATGAAATTATAGAAATAACTTCTAGCAAAAATCCAGAAGGAGTGACTGAGAATGACTAAGTCATCTACCTAAAAGGTGAACCCCAACCCAGAGGATGTCAAATCATCTACCAGTGGCATTCACAAGATAAAACCCCCAGACATCCTGCACCAGCTTGTCCTGCTCAGCAGATCACAGCTGCTGACCCTGGAAATGTGGCCAGGTGATACAAGAGTCCCCTGGTCCCCCCTCCCCGAAATTAAAAACCCAGGCCAAAGGATTCTAGGGAGAACTTAAGACATCAAGAGGCATATGGGTATTTCCAGAGACTACTTTTTCCCCAGTTAGTTATTGCTGCCAGGAACAATCCCCTGCTCACGTAACACTTAAACATCACTTGAACAAAACAGTTCCCACTAAATCCAATAAAGCAAAGAGAATCCCCAGCATTTTTCTATCTTATTTTCCACCCTCTTCACTCTGTCCCTTCAGTGCCAACGCTGCTCACTTGCCTTCCAGTTACCTGGCAATCAACAGTACCCGTAACTATCAACGTGACAGCTTTGGTTTAGGAGAAAAATAAACAAATCACTATTTTCAATTAAACATTTACTATCACTCCAGGTGGTGCCCCGAAGGAGCCCACCTTTTGCTTTGCTTCCTACTTCCCACTGTTAGCATCGGTCTCAGCACGGCTTGTTGTTAGCAGCAATGCAGCAAAACCTCATTCTTCTAGTTTTCAGCAAGAGAAGACTGCTGTTTTCCTTTTAGCTACTTTAAGGATTTTAAAGTAAATTCTCTACCAGCTTCCTAGCAGACTTGATGCTTCTTGACAGTGTTATGTTAAACTGAAAACATCAGCACTAAAAAGCAACATTTAACATGCCTCTTCTTCCCAAGAAGTTATTTAACTGCCGCTCAGACATCCAGTACATTATTGCACCCAGCAATAGCAAATGCACAGATCTACGCCAGGATTAATCACAGTCCTCTCAGAATCAGACTTACTGTTATTACCCCAGCTACACAAAGGAAAAAAAAAAATCTGAGCCACACTACCACCAATTTCCTCCCGTTTAGGTTGTCAATTCATTTGATGTACTCATGCTTTGTTTGCATCTCCAGACGCTCCTTCTACAGAAGACAGTACACAGAATCGCTGCCCTTGATGATGATGAGGAGTCCTGCTGTACATCATGGTGCAAAGCAGTTGGGCAATAGCTGTAGGAGTCTCTTGTGCTGCTAAGGTGTTCCAGTGTTCCTGTGAACAGTTCTCATCAGGAAGCACCAGCCACAAGCTGCGTTATCCCACTGGGAAGAAAAAGCTGAGCACAAATATCCCAACTTTAGTCTTCAACTTCTTCTAGGAAAACAAGCCACCACTGGTGGGTTGCAAAGGGGACTTGCAGAACATGAACATCACTCATTAAGGTCTAAAACCCCACCATGAACCATATTGGGAGCGTCATCCCACAGAAAGTTCTGGACACCTTAAAGTTGCATTTAAAATAATGGATAGAGACTTCTAAGTGCCAAGCGCATGTACCTCGCAAGAGCGCATGTACCATCCTTTTGCCACTTTTCCCTCTGCAAGGAAAGCGCTGGTAGAACTCCCTGCAGTTCTTATGTGCACCGTATGGCCCATGTGACGCCAATTCCCAGCTTTAATACTTGTCTCCTAAGCAAGCTGCTCAAGAGATCTGCCTCCAGCCCTTCTGAATACAGCATGAAATTGCGATCATCATCTCCATGCTATCCCAAGGCTTTTAATTGTCCACACCTCCACCCTGGGCTAAGACAAGGCTGACCCAAGGCCAGGAAAGGATGAAGTTATCTACACTGAAATGCTGAATCTAGAGGCCAGATCCTGCCCATGTACATTGGTCCCTTCCAGAGATGCCCTGTAGTAGAGATCACTGCTTGACAGGGGCAGCTGCAGGTTTTTAATATGGCCAGAAACTACCTGATTGCTCATAATGCCAGTGTAAGTGAGAGGGCACACTAAGCCTAGTTAGGGAACAATAGGGAATAACAGAAACTGGTGAGATAAATCGGTTGGGTCAGGGAAGAAGCCGGTTGTCAGTTTCAGGGTCATTATCTCTAAGTGCCTGTGGAAGATGGATGAGGTTTCCAATAACTGAAAGATGACAAACACTTCTAGAGAACTGAGGAAAAGCAGGGCTAGGGATACAGATACCAAAACATTGTACATGCCTAAAAGGTGACAAACCATGTCTAGGTGTCACCTTAAGAGTGACAAACTGCTACTAACTACAGCAGTGTCAGGGTTAAAAAAAATTGAATATAAGAAACCAGCAGCTTCTTTCTGGGACAGGTAACATCTGGGCAGCCAGTAGAAAGATGTATCACACCACTCAGTGATGCAAACCTGGGTATACTGAGTCTTCATATTGTTAATATCCAAATTGGAATCACTCAAATCTTATAAAAGTTTAAACATTTTGATGCAAACATTCAGGTCACGTGTCAAAGCTATCTTTGCCAGAATCCTCCTAGACCCTGTAAAATTATCTATCGATTTCAATACTGGAATGAAAAGCATGCTTGTTAAATTTGCTGATGTTGCCAGCTAAGTGGAGAACAGGATTAAAATTCAAAAGTGGTCCTGGTAACAGAACAACGCATCAAAAAATTTGGGATACAATTCAAAGGGTGAGTAAAGGAGGCATTAACCGAACAAACACAAGACTTGAATGACTTCGTATGCAGCTGTTCAGCAGCCGTTTTATCATCATTTCTGCATGATGACAGATTACAGACTGTAGGAATCTGTGTCCCACTGTTTTAAATGCAGTAACTTTCATCCTGAGATATTTACAGAAACTTCATACACAGAAAAATGTAAAATAATGGGCACTGACTAGGGCAGAAAGGAAGGGCAAATATTACAAATAGGCCTGAAGCTTTTCCACACTGCTGCAAAGTAGAAAATGGGAAGAAATTAAATCAAAAGCACAACAGATGAAATTATGGAAGAGGTTTTTCAACTACATGAGAAACTAATGTGTTCCATTTTGGTCCAGGAGGCAATTAGACTTTGAGGAGTCTCATTCTATCACAAAGGTCTTAAGGGAGGTCTCACCCTTGAGAGCATGCACTGAAAACATCGTATTCCAGACATCTTCACTGTTCACTTTCTGGACAAGGCGACAACATCCAGTCTCACAAGCATCCAGTTGGAATCACATTAAAATATACCACAATATTTTCTATTATCCTAGATCTACTCTAGCTCCTATAGCTCAGGAGAACTAAATTCCAAATAAACTGAAATATTTGGAGCATTTACTGTCCTACAGGGTCATTACAAGAGCACAGCAGTTAGCCCTACAATAAAATATAAATTCTCTTCTCTATGGCACATAGTCTGACCTCACTATAATGAAGCTCTATGGGACTGAGAAAAATTGCTGTATAGCAGGACATTCTCTGAAATAGAGATCTTGAAGCTTGCCATACCAGAATAAAAAAGTACCCCATTTGACTCAAACATGTTATATCTAGTATTTTTATGAGTCTCACTTCATATTGAAAAAATACTGTTTAAGCGTCTACAAAAAAAGAAAAATCAATAAAGAAATAAAACACATGTTGTACATAAGATACAGCAGAGAGCAACTGATACAAACTCCTCACATTTGGTTAGGTGTTCATTCTACCAAGTCCTACTAAACAGGCAAATAAAAAAAAAAAAAAAAAAGAAAGGTTCACACTGCCAGGACTATTTCAAATAGGGCAGGCGATCGGCAGGTCTTGTTACAGAGCATCTGAGCAAATCATTGTATCCATGATCTCTCTTGTGTCTTCTAAAAATTTATGGTAATCTACTTCATGGCAAAGCCAGTGCTGGTAATAGCGCTATTGCACAGAAACACTGAGCTCCATTTCACCTGTCTGGAGGAATTTTGAAAGTGAATCTTTGTCTTGTATAGAAGCTTAAGCTATTTTATAGCATTCTTTTAAAGGGAACAGGAAGGGAGACATAACCTGTATCCTAGATTTTGGGTGTTCCCAGAACATGAGGATAGTTGCTCTGGGAAATATGCAGGTGATGCTTGGATGTTCCCTTTAAGAGCCACATGCACTGGCTTTCAGTACAGACAAAGGTAATTGCTGAAAACTGTTATGGTTAGGGCTGCTCAGCACAACATGAACACAGCAAGAAGTCCCACTGCCTCTGAAGAATGCCATCCTGCAGAAAAGCAATGGGAAGACCATGGGTGTAACATGCAGAATTTTGAAAAGGCTTTCAGAACAGCCTTTGTGATGTTGGTTACCTCTTCCCCCCTCCTTGAAGAAGCACAGATATTTTAAAACTGGAGCACTGCAAGCCTCAAGCACCATTTACAACTGTGGTGTGAAGAGAGGAAAAGCTGCCTCTCCTTTGAAGTTTGACTGGACATTTACATTTAACATTAGTCAAACTTACTCTGTTCTGTGACATGGTTAATTGCAACGGAACAGAATTTCTTTTACAAAAAGTTCATCTACTTCAAGCTCTGTGGTTTTTAAATGTTCTGTCAGACATGCACATCTGTTGAGTGGGGAAGTCACCTTGAAGGAGGAAGTGGGCTGAAGAAACCGGGAATGAAGAGATGCAATTAGTGATGATGAACAGGTCTTATTATCATAGAAGACTGAAGTTCAAGACTCGATCTGTGTCGTAAGTGAAGAATCAATCTGATTAATTTTGCCAATATCCATTCTTTGGAAACAGTTTTTCATCACTACCCAAATAAAAGCCCTGACCTGACAAGTGAGAGCATTTACCAGAGCAGTTCATGAGAGCCAACACCGTCCCAGACCCACTGGCCCTTTAGACCCATCTCCTGACCAGAGAATCCTTTTATTCGTAACAATGGCCCGTTTCAGAGACACTTCCTGCAAAGTCTCTTAAAATCCTGCCATTGCTAGAGTGCCACTAGATAATAACTCAAGACTAAGATGAGAGGAATGGGGGTTCACACCTCTATCTGCAAGTCAAAAAGTAAGTTTTCCATTCAAGAATGATTTTGAAGGAGCCATACCCCAAATACAGATATAGTCAAATAATTTATTACAAGTTCTTACCAAAAGTGACAAGCTGAAAACATGAACATTACAATAGCTTAAGCCCTTCCAGCATAAATGACCAGCTAAAAAGTTCTGAATGACTTTGCCTGGGAGATGGACTTCACTATGTGCTCCATCTGACCTTACTAATAATCATTCAAGCTTCAAATCTGCTACTAAAGTCTCTGTTGTAAGCAATTATTTGCCTCTGTGCAAAAATGTTAATTTCATGCTCTGTAAACACATCTCCTTGTGAAAGACCAGCCTGCCCATAAAGATTGCTTTTGACAGCCTGGTGACCATCTCCTGCAGCAAGTGCCTGAAGCATTTTCCAGCAGGTAAACATCTGCTCTCCACTCTGTAAAGGGGAGGACGTATGGGGAAGACATTTACAGGTGAGCCTCACGTAGCAATCTCTACAAAAGGGACCTGCAGAGTTTTGGCACCTACTTAAGACAGAGTAACTTGACACTGTAAAATTAAACACAAAAGCAAACTGCTTTCAAGTAGCCATAATAATTTGTCGTAGTGTTTAATCAACTAACCTCTTGCGGAAAACATCATCTCTGCAGTGCTGCTCTTAGGGAAAGGATGCGTGGAAGATAAAGGCTGTGGTAAGAAAGATGGCTTTTAAAGTCAAAGTGGAACCGCAAGAGAAAGTCTGGTTGTCAAGCTTCAGGAAAAAAAAGCACCACACAAAACTAATAGTAATAAGTAAGCAGATTATTTAGCCCAAACCAAAGTCAGCCACACCTAAGCCTGTGACTGATCTCTCCCCATGAGATCATGGAACATGATGCCACATGGCAAGCATTATCTTTTTTTGCCCAAGAATGTTAGCCTGAATCCCAAACTAAATCCATTAAATACATACAGTTCTACTTTTGGATGTCGGCACATGCAAGATAAGCTACGTCTTTTAAGGTAATATTAAAAAAAAAATCAAAATGCTACATGTGAAACTTGTCACCTTTGCTAGAAAGGCAAGGGAATCATAAATATGCCAGGCATTTAATGCTAGGAAACAACTCAACTTTGACTAATCTTCTGCCATTAAGAGATGCACACTGAATATGGACTCTGATCACTTCATAATTCATATCTAACACATACTAAAAGTCAGCCTCGGTATTGCACAGCAAGTTGTCAACCAGAGTGGTCTTTCAGATGCATGTAAATTCACTTCAACATGCAGACAGAGCAAAGAAATACTTTCACCTCTCCTCAAGCTTTTACTTCTCTTCAGTATCATGCCACAGATGCCTTCAATTAGACCTACTTTCCCATGTTTCACGTTGTGAAAAAAACCTCCAGGGGCCACACGTGAAGTGAAAGAGCCCTTTTTGACTTCTAAGAACATTTCCTGAAACTGGAAGTAACAAGCAAAGAGACTTCAAGATTTAAGTGTCCATATGATGCCCCCAGATTAGGAAATATTTATGTATTTCCATAAATCTGTCTTACCTCTTTGCACAGTGATAAGTACACCATCCCCAAAAGCATAAGCCAAAGCACTTGGCTATTATGAATTATAGAAGTAAAAAGCTCAGATAAATGTCAATGTTTCAGTAATCCCATTTAGGACAGCTGCTCAAAAGCAGCCTATGTAGGACTGGATTTTCACAAATTACATTAGGAGGAGGAAGGACCATAACATGAGATGTCAATCGTGCCAAAAGTAAAAAATAAGATTCATAATACATGCAATTTAGTGGAATTACTTTCCAATTCACACAGCGGCCTTGATTTTGTTTGTTTTGTTATGTCCATTCAAGTAAAATTAATTTAGATTGATAATTCCTCACACACTTGCCCATGGTCTGAAGTAAATCCTTGCAAACTCTTTGAACAGGTGAGACCAACAGTCTTTTTCTTCTACACAATTTGCTGAATTACACTGCTATTCTACAGTCATCATCTTTGGGAGCAAAGCTCGGTTAAAAGACTTTTTTCTTCTTTCAAATCCAGCTCATCTCATCAATATAGTTTACAGAAGGTCCCAGCCAGCTGTACCAACACAACAGAGGGGAAATTAAGCTGCAAAATGGGGGCAAGATCATCATTATTCAGACAACTTGTGCCAAAGCCCTCCTTAGCATACCCTGTTTGGTTATTGGAACTTTATTCATCAGGCAGGAAAGCATATTCAGGCAATTAATTTACTATTCTTCCTGCTACCTCTATCACTAGCAAACTCAAATTCACACTTTCCTACTCCCTCATACAGGAGCATCAGTCCCTACTTCCCCCCAACTTTCAGGCTTATTGAACCAAAGAGGTTAAAAACCTTCTAAAGCAGAAAGCTGCTTCTGTAAAAAAAGAGAAGGGAAACTTCAGTGCCAGCCTTAAAGGAATCAATAAATGCTTACTAGTAGGTGGGAAATTCAACACATTTCTGGCTGCTTAGTACACCTACTTCTAATGGCTCCAAGCAGTCAAATCTAATTGGTTGCTGTGATTTAAACCACCTTCCTTATATAAAACTTTAAACAGGCACTTCCTTTACTTTTCAGAACTGCATCAAGCCCATGCTAACATTTTAATCTCAGTGACAGCCAAAGGAGATCCTGATTAAACAATAATGACTCCACAGCAACACTGTTCTGTTTAAGTAATCTTCTTTGCAAGCTTCAGAAAGATCACTGCACGCAAAAAAAAAAACCCCTCAATGCTCATGTAGTTAACAGCCTTCATCGTTTAATCCTCCATCCTTAGTAAGAACTATTCTGTCTGGAACAATTTATGTAGCAGCTCTCACTACAGTAAGCTAAACATTTCATCCAAGAAGGGAAAGTATGAAGAAACTATAGTACGTGGTGGTGATGTGGGAAAAATCAAATACTTAAACCTTCAGAATTCCTTTAAATGCATTTTCTAAAAGAGGCAGCTCTTCTGGACAAGCCAGAATATTCTACTTAGACCACAAGGAAGTGAAACGACCCAAAATTCCTTCAAGTTAAACAGGAGCCAACTTTCTGTTAGTTTCTATTAAAGGTAGGATCATTTTCTTTTCCTTACAAGATGCAATCCAAAGTTCATAGCTACTATGGATTTCAAAGGATTCACATCAATCTTCCTAGTGCTATACAAAAATACTGTATGCTTTTGAGTGATGTTTCACAAAATGAACTGTGGCTTGTCTACCTGTCAGAAATGGGAGGACTTTGGCCTTCACACACACTACAGAGAAGGGACGTCTGAGCATAAGATACACATGTGCCAAGGGGCACATTCTGTCTTTGAGATATTTTTCTGCTGAAGTCATGGCAAAAAACCAGAGCAAGTTCTAGGGATAGTGGGAACATACTGAGTGACTGGGGAAAAACGTCTTTACAGCTCAGGTGAGCAACCACTAAGAAAAGACTGATATTATGAACAGCAACTTTCGACGAAAACTTTCTTAACAATAATTTGTAAGGCAAGAAAATATGCCCAACTAAAGACATGCAACCAGTGGTCACTTTGCAGAATCCCCCACCTGCCCCCAAGTATTTGATATATACATTTTCCAGAGTCACTACACAGCTGGCAAGTATCAAAACCAAACGTTTGGCTGAATGTTTCACTTGTTATAGCACATTAATACAAAGAACCATTTTATGCTCCCGTACAAACAGAATCAAACACGAAAACTTCTCTTTGCCAGGCATCAGTGAGAGCCTTTGTTCAGCTGCACAAGAATTCAGTATAACCAGTTCATACTTAAAAATCAGTGTGCAGCAGTGAATGTTCGCCATCTCAAAGCATGGAGAGATTTGCTAGGAGGATTATATCTAAGCAGTTTTAAACACTAATGTGAAGTAGCAAAATCCAAATCATTAGACTTGCATTTGCTTGATTCGGCTCCCCGCTGAAGGGCAGTGTGCCATGTCCCTTCAAGCAAAGCCTGTGGGTCCCTGCTCAAGCAGTTACCCGTTGAGGCTTGCCATCTCTAATCTGCTCCTGGAATGGCTCCCCTGTGCCAGGCAGACTGGGGATTTCAATGAGCACAAGCTGGCTTACATTTAGACTGGTCCAAAGCTGGAGAAAGGCTCTTTAGGGGTAACCCAGGCACACAGGGAGATTCCCTCTGGCTACCCTGTGTGGTAGAAACTAGATGCAAATTTAACTTCGCTATGTAAAGGTACATACCGTCTTCTGAAATAACTTTTCAAAAAAAAGTCCTGGTACAAGAAGCTACTGACAAAACTTACACAATGTCCATTTCCCTTTAAAACTCTCTATAAAGATTTTTGGCAAAACCCCCAACAATTTCAAACAATTAGGACCACCACTGCTTGATGAACTGCTAACATATAAACAATCCTTATCAGATGTTTGTCTGTTTGGTACAGCCCTGCCTAAGGGGGTATTCCCACTACCCAGTTTTGAGCATTTAGCCTTTAGACACTCAGCCAGTCCTCTCAGGATGTCTCCTTTCCCTCCTCCTGCCTCGACCAGACCCAGATCCCCGAGCGCTGCATACTGAATCACATTTTAATGACACATCCACAGCAAAGCCCAGGTATTTTCGCAAACTCTCTCGGGGTATGGAAAAATGAGTGAATGGTGTATGTAGTGATGCATCAAGCTGTCTGAATTTTGGAAGTCAAGGACACCTGATGCAATTCTCATGTTGATAATCATATACTCCCTCTCCACCCCAAGTCCATGAATTTGAATGTGCAAGTAACATTATATATATACACACACACACACACACATACATGTGTATGTGAAGATGCCTTTCTGGGCAAGTATTCAATTCAAAGGTATGCAGCAAAGACAAAAAAAAAATCTTCATTTAAAGTTCTTTAATCCTGAATAGTGTAATGGAAATATCACCAAAATGTCTGTAGCAGAGGGCCATGCACAAACCACAACACTTCCACATATTCAAATACACACTTCAGGGTTTTCTTGCCTTAATGCTGAGAAGTTGCATACCTGTTATAAACTTCAGTTCAGCATTCAGATATATGTTGAAGTACCCTTTCAAGCAAGTACTCACCCTCTAGCATTAGCAATAGAGGGTCAGTAAATAACATACCATGCAAGACCATCCATGGCAATACTTGTTCCATTTGTGTCCCAACTAATAACTGTGCATGTCTTGCAAAAGAATGTTTTCAGCTGCTAAATCCCTTGACAAGGGCAGAAAGTAAATTTTCTTGATTCAGACAGTGAACGTTTAATTCTTAAAACTTTATTTTCAACATTTCCTCAGAACACACTGCATGTAATATTCCTGCTGGCTTCCAGGAGACATTTGTCAAAGCCCATTTAAAAGCGATAATGCCTAAAACATCTGCAGCTGGTTATAATACATCAGGAAAATAAAGTTGTCTGGCCTCAGTACTGTGCCAGTGTTTTAAGGGGAAAAAAAGTAATAAAATCAAGACCATATGCCTGCTCTTAGTTTAGTCTCAAGTGATCTATATTTTATAAGGTAACTTACAATTAATTTTTAAGCTTCTATGAATTGAATTCTACTAATTGGACTTCCTGGGCTTTTTAAAAAATACTTTTAAAAAAACCCTTCAAATTCCCATAATCCAGATGGTTTTGATTGTACCAGTCAAACATCCAAAACCTTTCTGGTAAGAGACATAAGCTCCAGAATTTACCGTAAAAGTGCCATGGCCAGAATACCTCCCTTCACTTCTCCCCCAGAAATAAGTTTCCTGTGATTGTTTTATCCAGGTTATCACCACTATGCGTGCACAAAACAACATCCCTTCCCAAGTAATTTATCTTGTGGTTTTTAAATTTAAACTTCATCTCAAATACATAGAGGCTTACTACTTCAAATGAAGTGAACGAGAGATGGGATTTTAATCCAGTCAGAAGCTGAATTTTGACCAGGGTCTTCTATTCTCTCTGAGGGAAAGCCACTCAAACAAGGGGACACTGTTTTCCTGCTCCAAAGGTTCTTGAGCTATATAAAAAGGGCACCGATACAAGGTACACCAGCACCAAGGCTGGAAAAGCACAGCAACTTGCTTCACAGTTATATGGGGCTGTGGACTCTCCCAGCAATCCAAGAGGGGCAAAGTTTCAGCGCTGTGCATGCAGCCAGCAGCAGACAGGACACCCTGAATAGCCTCTCCCTTCCTTTAGGGACTGCTTCTACAGAAGCCTTCAACTGCAACCACCTCAATGTGCTTTGCCTCACTTTGCATTTGCCCATGCCTAAAAAGCCTTCCATGGCTTTGGCTTTAGAGACAACTCAAGCAAAGCATTCTGGAAAACCAGCTATTTCAGCTGTTCCTATGGTCCAAACAGGCACTGCTGTATGGAAAGGCTGAAGCCAACTGGAAGAACTTTCCCAAGAGGCAGACAAGCGTGTCCAACCCAGAACAAATAGTGAACGTTCACCACAACCTTGTGGTCTGTGAGCAAAGAGCCCCACACCCCTGAGGACTGGCTACGATCCAGATCCAGAGTGAGAGAACTGGGAGAGCTGTGTATTCTAAGTGGAAATCTTCAGAATAAACACATAACTTGTGGTTCGGATAGCAGCAAAGCAGTCCAAAAAACTATGCAAACCTTCCCCAAGCACACCTTCCCAATATACGTTATTATGGGGGTCAGAGAGAAGCGACTGTGTTATTGCTGTGTCTTTGTAATGCAAGTAGCTCTAAACCTCATTTTACCTGTGTGCTGCTCTCACAAACAAGACAAATCTGCAAAGTGCTTTAAAGAACAAAGCAGGAACAGAGGAGCAAGGCTTGTGCTAGAAAACTGACCTCTGAGTAAGATGTTTTACAAAGAAATTACCCAGTACAGTGATAGAAGGCGGCAAGTGCAATATATTTTGGGTTCACATCTCCTGGGAAACTTAAGGGAGATAAACAGCCCTGTCATATTTGTTCTTTTAAGAAAGAAACGTCTTCCTCAGTCCCACAGATTAACGGACTCACTTTTTGCCTTCGCTGCTTAGTCTCTGATCTCAGTGCAAAGTTCATAAGAACTGCCTCCCATCCTTCTTTCAGAACACAAATGACACTTCAGAATTTGTTTTCAGCTTTTAAGTGCTCAATAGCCTCATAGTTTCCCAGTAATGCTTTTGCTGACTGATCACTTAGCAGGCTTTCCTGTTACTTAACTGTAATTGCACAGCAAATAGGGAGACAGTCATCCATTCCCAGTGTAGAACCTTTCGTAAGGGTAGATAATTACATGGCTTTTGATACATCAGAAGATCGCAGAGCAAATAAAAGAGAATTAAGATTTCCCTTATAGTAAAAAAAATTTGGGGTGATGATCATAGCAACAGTGTTCTCTATACCCACACATTTATTTTCAGGCTGAGTTCTAGTCTGACATGGTCTTGCAATTTCCAGTCAGAATCTGAACATCAATTTCATAAGCAGTTTCACAGCTGCTCACTGGTTCCAGCAGAAGCAACATAAACTGACACGGTTCCAATTCTATTTTTTAAAACCTTTTGCAACTTTATAGAACTGAGAAGCGAAATGTCAAAGGCCAACAGCAAGCTCAAAAAGCCACCTCTGCACTGACTTCATCTTCAAACCAGCAGCCAAGTTTTCCTGACACTGAGTAAGAGGAGATTGAGTATCATCTCCTGTAGAAGTTTAACTGCACTGACCAGGAAAAGTGACAACTCTACTGAAGCCACTAGCTCCTCCCAACTACCCATAAAATGCAAGGAAAAACATAACCTATGCAGAACAAGGATTTGGAAAGAAAGCAGACCGAGCTCTTACAAACACATCTTTTAATCTAAGAACTCTTCTTTACCGTTACAGAAATTCACTTCCCTCCAATACATAGCCTTTTCCCTTAGATATGCAGAATATAGCTAGACGGAATGTGCCTTTGAAATCCCAAAACCCTAATTAAAAACCCAAACCAGAAACACAATCCAACAGAAGAAGTCAATCCATGTTGGTATACATCTAAAAAGGTCATGAAGCAGTTTAGGTTTGATGCTCTAATCACTATTTTAATGGCAGAGAATCACCTCTTCTCACAGATCTTGGTAAGGACAGACCCAGGATAGGGCAACTTGTATTTAAAGACACATCTCTCAAGCACTTATCATCTTCAAATCACATAGTGTATTAAATACTTGCAACACCACCCGTGTGAGCTGCCAACAACTCCACATAATGCCATTTCTCTGTAAAGTACCAAGCCTATCATGTGTGAGTACCCAGTGGTTTGGAAGCAGCCACAGGTTCTGCAAAACAAAACAAAAGCATTTCAGTTGACTGTTGCCTGTCTGACATACCCAGGGATTTTGGAAATGCCCTCCCAGGAGCACTAGACATATTTTTCCATTACTGCTAAGGGAACAAAACTTAGCAATTGCAAAATCCTGAAGAGTGACTCAATGGCAGTGTCAGTTCACAAAAAGGCAAACTGCCACAAGAAAAAAATACATCATACACTTATTTGAACTTATCTCTAACCCACAAGCAGCACAATATTACTTTGTGACCCATAACAAGCAGTAGATCAACTTTGAATGGAATGTACAGTCAGCTTTCAAAGACTTCTAGAAAATGCCTGGAACATTTTAATAACTTAATTCTGACTTAAAGAAATCTTTAATTAAGACAGCATTTAGAAAGTCTTTTCAGAACAATCTGGAATCCTGTGGAATGTGTTAAGGCCTCCAAGGAAGCTTGCTCTGGCTAAGAGCTGAGATCAGTCATGACTTAGAGAAGGAAAGGAGCAGTCAGAAGTAGCCAGCATCATCCAAGTCTTAACACACCATTTGTCTGCCATGCCAGTATCTGGCACTAGAATCAGCCCTGTCTATGCTTTATCACCTTTATTCCAGGAGTTTGCCCTGATTTTTTTCCAAAAAGATGGCATTACCCAAGTTACAGTCATACAGGACTTGACTTACAAGAATTAACTGCTGCTTACTCTTACACCACCAAGCCACTGCTAATCCATGCTCCAGTAAAAAAGCAAGTGAATTAGGTCAAGGGAGCTTAAGCACTAGTAAAATATGTTTCATAGTACCTTATATATCCACAGCTCAGACAGCAATTCTCACCCACAAGCAAGCAGCAGACAACACCAAAGTCAAGTCCAGACGGCCAAAGGGTCTGTCTGGATACCAGTGAACTTTCCTTTACTCTTTAGAGAAGGATTATGCCTCGAAATGTCTATCAAGTATGTGCAGTTCCAAAGAGATTATTTTGAGATTATACCCTGCTAGTGTGCTGTTTTGTAACTTCTTTTGACTATAACCTTTTAAAAGTACAGTGAGTCTCCTTCTAGCAACAGAAACTTAAAGATGGAGCAGCAACAGCCACAGCAAAGACACCTTTCTCTTTCTGAAAGCTGCCCATCCAACAGACACCACTGTTCTAGATGGTACATTACACTGAAAGATACTAAAACACCTTAACATTTAGTTTCTGTTACACATACACAAGTGTTTGCATGACAGACATTAGACCACTAGAGAAACCAGAGCTATTTTGACACCTGAAAACAAGAGAGGACACACAACCCATCACATTCAAGACTGTAGCTTTAGTGCAAGCATTCCCTGCATGAGCTGAGCAATAACCAGCTGTGTCCAAACAGTTGCCACCTTTGAGCTCGGTGGGTACCTTGGGGAATGCACATTGTCCCACAGACCTGAAGCATCCACCTTGCTGGTGAAAAAATCAAGGCCACTCAAGCAATCGCATTAATGTGGATGAATTGTTACGTCAAGCGCTGTGTCAGGTCCACGAGATGCCAGCTGTCTAGTGCTATAAAACCAGCCTTACTAGAGCTAGTGCCCAGTGTTTGGGCACTCATGCAGCTCATTCTGCCAGCTGGGTTTGGGACAGAATGAAGAAAAGGACATTTACTTCCTCTTCTCCTTGAAGTCCAACTGCTCCAGAGATGCACATTCAGTCCCATTCTCACATCAGCCTATGCAGCTGGAAAAGGACAGTTAGTGACTCTCCTGTGATGAGGGAATATGCGACTGCCAAGAACTACATCAATTCTCTTTCTGTCCTGGGTTGGGCTTGAATATAAACCACCACGAAAAGCAAGAATCACTGAAGTAGTATCTCATTTCAGACTGCGCACACTGTTGGACTTGATGACCTTAAAGGTCTTTTCCAACGTAGTGATTCTGTGAGTCTATTCTATATACCAAAGGCGTAAGAGAAAAACTTTAAGTTTGACTGTTTCAAGAATAACATGACCTTCCCTGCCTACCCTTTCAACTCCAAACAGATGAATTACAAAGATCTCATGTGCAGCAGTCAGAGGCTAAATGTCTCAGCAGCACTCCTTGTGTTCTCATATTGTCACCTCTCACAGGCAGAGCTGGAAAGCAGAAACCAACAGCAAAGAAGCAAAAACCTGTAATGTTGCCGGACTGACTGAAGTGATGGTGCGTAGCATTATGTGGCAGGGATATCTAAACTAACTCATGACTTAACTCTGCTGCAAATTGTGCCATTTCTGAAACGTTCAGTGTTCCAGGGACACAAGTCAGCATTTGCTGAGATACAGTAATTCCCTTTGGAAAGCTGTACTGCAGTTCTTTTGCTAAAGAGCATTGCTTTAAAGCTTCCACCACTTTGGCTGCAGATCACAGTAATCGCTTACATACTCACTGTAGGGTGTCCAAGTCATTCTGCAGACTAGTAAGGAGGAAATTTTCATAACAAACGCTAAAGCCAAGATTGCTTTGAACAACAAGACACTTAAAACTTGAGGAGCTTCAAGAAACCAGGTGATATCTTTGCAACTGCTGGCCCTCCCTCCCTGCTTCTTCAAGTATTAGTATTTCTTAAGATTAACATCTTTTGGAGGAGATTCACTGTTACACAAAGAGTTTAGCCCCATAAGGTACTAAGGAGAATTGCTGAAGTGAATATTAAATTCATAAACCCAGACATGCAATTAAAATGTTGGATTATATTTAATTAGTTTTAAGAGTACCCTATAACCAAGCAGCTTCCAGGGTCTTCACTGCTAACCAGCTTTCTCTTTTGAGGAGCCGTGGAGAGTTTTGAAAGGCTTCAGAAGCTGTGATTTCAAACCAGATCCAGGTGCACCAACTGATCTCTTTATTTAATTCCTGACCCTTCTTGCTGAAGGCACACAGCACAGAACCAAGAACAGATCACTCACCCACACATACGCACTGGATAGCGATGTGTTACACACTGTTCTCATTTAGGAAGCCAGAACAGAATCCTAACTGCATAATCCAGCAGCACTGAACACATGCCCAAACTCATTCATGTTAAGATGACAAAGTTTATAAAGAGGGTGGAAAAATTTTTTCTTTGTTATTCTTTCCCACCTCGTGAAAGGAGAAGATTCCTGGAGTGGATAGACAAGTCTACCTTAATAGTGCGTCCCTACACTTCATGAGTAAGAGAGAGAGCTAGTTTTAATAGCTGGCCATCAGAAGAGAAGGGAGGAATACCGTGCTTCAACTGCCGATCTTCCAGTCAGAGCCACTGTCTGGCCTTTGCCACCCAGGAGCAGCAGCCTTTCAAAGGGCCGTTTGTACAAACATTTCTGCTAAAAAAACCCCCACACCGTATCTGCAGACAGAGTCAAAAACCCACGTGAACCCATTACTAATGGATCCAGCTTCAGTGAGCTTGAAAACGTGTCACTGAAGACATCCTGTTACTGTGAAGGTGTGACTCACAAATGAGGTAAACCGGCGCTCCTCTTAAATGTTTAGACCTTTAACAGTTGTATGGAATTAAAAAGAGACTAAAATAATCAAGGTTTCAAAGTCAGATCCTTTCACAGCTCTGACAAGCTAAGGAAGAAGAAACTGGATCCCAAAATCTCATGCCCGAGCCAGCAGATTCAAGTATGAAGCAATCACAAACCCCAGAGAAACACCACACATTAGAAGACTGAAAACACCCAAGAGCTTTAAATACAGGATTCAGTCACCAGTGAAAACCCTGCTGTCCTTTTCAGAAAGCTGTACGATATTTGTGACATGGTATAAAATCAAATTATTACACTGCTGAGAAGCTGCTTTTTTTGGTATAAGTACCAGCAAACAACCTAATTTTTAAGGTATTTTCTATAAAGCAACTTTAGAGAAGGAAAATAAATATACTTTTGGTTGATGTTACTTTATGGGAAGCAGTCTTTCTTTGGGTGTTTTACTTTCTTCTTGCAGTTTTCTGATTGAGCCTCTTGCATGCTATAGAAATAAAAATCAATCCTTGTGAAGCCATTATTTTTTCCAAAAGGGCCCAAAGAATTTAATTCTGTTTTTCCAATTACCTCAAGAATTACTCAAAAGCTAGGATTTTACAGGCTAACAAAAACCAAACCTAAAATAACTTTAAAAACACTTCAATGTAAGGAAAAATCTTACATCAAAAAAGTGCAAGACTGCTAAATCACAACTGTAGTGAGCTCAAGAATTATTTCATAACTTGGAATTAATTAAAAATAACTTGAGGTTCTTTCATTATTTCTTTAAATATTAGTACCCAAATGTCTACTCTACAAAAAGCAGCAGTCTAATTTTGATAGTAGCAGGGTAATTCTACACAGCAGTCTAATGCATTCTTTTTCTAGTTTTCAGGGATTCTCAAGCCTCTTGCGACTTCCCTTAATCCAAGTTGTATTGAGCTGCTCTGACAAGGAGATTTCAGAGGGGAAAACAAACAGTTTTCATAAACAAATACTGGCAAAGCTCAAATACAGACATCAACAGTGATAAAGGGAGCAGGACATTTTCATTTTCCTTCATTTGTATTGAATAAAAAATTTTTGGTGTACTCCAACATAACTGACAAGACATGAGGAACGGGGTAAGGCAGGGGAACATCTTTTACAGTACTTGAGTGATGACTACACCCAGGGTGTCGAGGGCTAAATCTACAAGAAAGGTTGATATTGCAGTGCTGTGCATCTCGCAGCTCAGCTTCCAGATTCCCACAGTGGGGTCTATGTCCTTGAGTAACATCCGTAGGAATCCTCAGGATAAAATTTAAAAATAAGTCGGTAAGACAGACTTTGACCTCTGACTTACCTCCTTAGGTGCACAGTCTTTATGTTCAAGGTGGGCTCCATATCACATAAGAATCAAATGCTCATACCTGTTTGCACGCTTTGATGCCTGAGCTGATCCTCTCAAACACAGAGCAGGGGTTATGTGCTATTTTTTGCATAGTCAAAGCAGGGAGGCAAAGTCAATTGAGTGCTGTAGCTACTGCACTGCAACTCCTGAGTAAATGCCATCAACAACCCTTGTGGAAGGGCAGCAGGGCACCTTCTCCCTCTCCCTTCCACCCCAGGGCTTCGAATGGAAGTACCCGGAGTCTTACATAGCACATACAGAACTTGGGTCCAAGGGCTGTGCTTGGAACTCAGCGTCCTTGACAAGAAGTGGTCAACACTAAGGATGGCAGCTGGCCTTCAGAAGGAGGAGGCAGCAGCAGCAAGAGCTACTCAGAAGCAAAAGGTGAACATGCACCCCAGGGGCTTGACTGGCAAGAACTCTGGACCCAGAATGTCAATCTGGAGAGGATCGACTGATTCCTGAGGATCACACTCGGTCTGAGCCCTTGAATCCACAGAAACAGTTGGGTACCAAAGTCTCTTGCTTCCTAGGGCTTTCAGCAACAGAGACAAACAAACAAACTGGGAAATAGTTTTCTAAATGAAGAAGAAATTAAGGGAAACATACAGAGAAAGGCACTAGTTGCCCTCTCAGTTAAACCTCAAGCAATTTGGAAGACTGTCAGTTGCATACAGATAGCCCTAAAAATAACTATTTTCCATTTCTACTGTAAAACCAAGCCATAAACTGCTACATTTCTCAAGTTCTGTCCATTCAGCTTTTTCTACACACAACCATATTTCTTCCCCTTCATCCTGCAGCACTGGTCCCACTAATCACTGACATATGCTCCAGCACAGAGCATTTCCTCTGGCATGCTTTAAGAAGAAGCACTGTCACCAGAGCAATGTAAGTGCTGGCAAATATGGTCTGTCAGGTTTTGTTTTCAAGGACTATAAAAATAGACTTTACTGCATTAGGCTTGAAAACTCATACCCTCTAGAAATAATTTTAAAAAACAAGTTTTCAGATGACTTGTTATTGTTTTCAAATATCCAGAGAGAAAATCTGTAGCTTTATATTTCATTTAACATTTTCAGATTAAGCCAATATTTGAATTCTTTTACACGACTGACAATTCCCAGCTAATTTATCAGCAATGCTGGTGTTTTCTGCTCAGGTGCACCAATTCACATCTTCTCAGACATATTTCTGCTACGAGCAGCCTCTTAGAAAAATATCAGCACTCTGAAAGCCACAAGACATCATTTGCTTCCAGAGCTTAGGCCTTTCACTCATGGTAACCAATATTAGTTCACACTGATAACAGCTTTGGCCAAAATGCAAGGAAAAGGGTCTTGGCACAGATTAAGATTCAAGATGCTTTCTTGTTAGTTTGTAATTGCTTTGCCAAGAACTCTTTTTCTGTAATCAGCTGGCCCAAGTTCCTATTTGCAGAAACTACAGCAAAAGAAAACCTATTATCTGTTACACACAGATACTCCACAGCAATCAAAATCAAAGACAACACAAGAAGGACCTTCACGCGTTGCGGATAAGACTTTTCCAATCTCCCACATCCCCATCTGCAGAACATACAACCCACATCTGAAGACCAGAAACAATCTGGGGCTGAATGGGGAAAGAATCACATTCCAAAGAATCAGCAGCAACAGCAGGAAAACAGCAACAGTGACAACTTGGATAGTCCTCTGGTCTCTGTAGGTATATTCAGATACACTTCTGCTACTCTTTATCAAAACCCCAGGTCTTCCAATATTTTGCAGATGTTTTTGCAGGTTACTTTTATCTCCACAGAATCAAGCAAAATAATTTTGAGAAGCCTCATTCCAAACACTTTAATTGTACCAATATAATTTCTTTGCTGCTGCGAATAAGACCTGTGAACAGATGCTGGTTTTCTGAAGGGAGATTTTTTTTTTCCCTAGGCTAAATTAGTACCTTGAATCACATCCCAAAACAGCCACACAAAAAAAATTAATGAGGCAGCACACAACAGCGAAACATCAGTAGGAGTTTCAGATATTTCCAACACAGTCAGTTGCAGTCTGAGAATCAAAGAGAAGTGGCAGTCCGGAGTGTATTTGGTGGATCAGCAAAACTAACGCATGCGGGAGTGGAAAGAGAGGGCTATTCCTTATTACTTGGCCATCACACACTAAACCCTGGCAACAGGCCACCTGGAAGATAAATGAGAAGACAGAAGATAATCACAGGGTTCACTTATTTTTGAGATCCAGAATAATCCTGTTACATGGCGGCTAACATGAACTGACAGTCGGGCTAAATTTAAGTGACCTTCTGTAATATTACAGAAAATATCTTACTCGTCTAACTGAAGCCTTTTACAACATAGTTACGCCCGCATTTATATAGCTTTTGGGGTTCTGATTTTCTTTAGTGAGGGAATATATTTTGCTTTTACTTATCTGAGCTGAAAGTACAGTCTCTAAAGAGAGCCACTTCCAAGGAAGCAGAGTTAAGATTAAAGTCAGTCTGAGCAGAAGTGAAGGAGCTGCTCACTTGTAAAAAGGATAGTATATTTAAAAAAAAAAGTAAATCTTATGGAATGCCAGACCTGGTTATAGGGTTATTTTTGTATCATACCCTAGATCAAAGACACTAAGACTCTTATTTTTCAAAGGAACATCACATTCTAAGACATCTTTGAAAACTCTGGTCTAAACATTAAGAACACTCAAACTCTCTTTCACCTGTTTTATTTATTAAGCAACAGCTCATACTTACTAGTCCCTATGAAAATTTCTTCTTTGGACTTCATCTGAAGGCTGAGAAATGTTTGCCAGGCTCAAGAAAGAAAAAACCACCTCTTTCCCACTATGGAGAAAAATTGTTTTCTTGCTAGTGACATGTAGGAGGTAGAAGTAACTTCCCAACTGAATTCAAACACAAGTAAAGGTAATTTATACAAAGACAAGCCTATGCAATCTTCCACTGAGAAAAAACAAGACCGACTACTAGAGGTTTTAAATGTTAGATCTTCTGAATAAACATAAGCAAAGATGGAGAAGAGGATGACTTTCCTTTGTCCTTTCCATCTTTAGCTTGCACACTTAACTGCAAGCAAAGGATTTTAGGCTTTAGAGATCAAGCAGAGCAGAACTTTTCATAACAACTTAATCTTGTAAAAACACTTGTTCAAGAAGGTAGAAGCAAAGCAGCTCTGCATGTAGGAGGGACAGCTGATACTGTTTCCAGGTAAGATGTGATAAAGCCCTAAAGCATCACAAGACTTTGACTAACAAAGGCAAGATGTCATTCTAATCATATTTTTGGAAAGGGAGAATAGTCAAACAAGAAGAAAGATTTCATGTATCCAGAAAGTTCTTGCAGGAGACAGACTGATTTACTATTTTTCTATAAATGTTTTATATTTATTCCCAAATAACTCTACAGGAGGGAGACAGAGGTCATGTATAGACATCCAAGTTTAAGACACAAATTCAACTATTTATACCTGAAAACCATCCCTTCAATATTTCTTTGGAATGTAACCTTTTGGTTAGTCATTATTTCAGTAAACAACTGCTGTTTCTGTGCGTTAAAAAAAAACAAAAAACAAACCAACTCTGAAAAGTCTTTGGGAAGTTTGATATCAACAGTCAACCTGTGAACCGCAACCACACAGAATGGGCCAAGTTCTCTGTTCAAAAGGTACACCAGGGGAACATGTCACATCACTACTAAATCAGCTACACATGATGTACATGCAATAAATACGTATTAGTGCTGACAGGAGACACTTTAAACAAAAATTAGTCACCCCGCTGCAAAGGCAACGGTCAGCTTAACAGGGAAGAATGCATTCACTTTCTGAAAGACAGTATTTTAGAAGTTGCTTTCTGCTACTTGTGCTAATTGGGAAGCTAAAAAATTAATAAGGAGTTAAGATCGGAAGACACAGTCACCAAATAAACATTAAGAGTGAACTTCACCAGGCTGGGCGGTGCTACAGAGTCAAGTCTTCACTGACTCCATCCTCCTCACTTTCCTTTGTTTTTTACCTCTTGCCAAGGAAAGAATCATAATAGCCACAGGAGTTACACCATCTAACTTAAAATAGGGTTTCCATTTTGAGCCCATAATATGTTTAAAGAGTTTATCATTTCAGTTTGACTCAGTAGTAGAGAAAAGCCAAAGATATAGCAATACAAACCAAGCTTTGTAGGGTACAAATTTTAAGCCATCAGCTACTGTTTATTAATTGCCTTTAAGCATACTCTTGTCCACTGAAGTTGTAAAACCTCCAAGAGCACCTATACTAAGTGAGGAATTTCATCCCTGACTCATGCTGTGGCAACATGTTCATGTGTTTATATCATGACCTCCAAAAGAGGAAAGTCTGCCAAATGCCACCAGCCTTTGGTACAGTTAGTGAAAGCTGTGTTTTAGTTCAGAGACTGGGACAGAGTTGCAGTAAGACCAAAAGAAGATAGACCTTAGAAATCAGTTGGATGACATCTCAACCTTCCTGAATAATACTCAGGAGGGACACTACTTGCAGTAGCTGACAGCCTGTGTTTTCAAGAAAATGGCTGGCAAAACAAATAACATATTTTATTCTTGTGAGCTACAAAAGATATGCCATTAATGGTCATCAGCCTTAGAAGGATAACTTATCAAAGTGGGAAGGCATGAAGCAGTATCAGAGGGAATTCCATGTCTGGGGTAACAGAGTTCAGTTATAATAAAATCAACAGTTTTTCTAACGAAGCAAGTTTTTTTTCCCTGGATATCGGGAACACCAGAGCATTGCTTATACTCCACTGTAACTGTGGTTAAAAAGCCTTAATTATAGATATATGCTCTAGAGAGCTCTTTTTTAACCCTGAAGCTAAGATTAGAGAAAATGGAGGAACTGCAAAAGGGGAGAGAAAAGAGCTAATTATTTAGAAAGAAAAACAAACTTAAAAACCAAGAAATGGTAGACCTCCCTTCTTTGAAGGTGTGACTTAAAGCTTTATCAAGTTTATAGACAATAAGGACACATGTCAAGTAGCATATTTCTTTTATTTTAGGGGCTGCACAGGACTGGATGCAGAGCTGCCAGCAGATCTCAGACACAAGTAGAAGTTACTCTTCTACCCAGACGTTTGAAAAGGAGGGCTGCCTGGCAACTTACTGTGCTACATATTGATTTACTTATCCATAGCTTTCTCCAATCATTTGCAGGACCCTTTAAATCTAACAAAAGAGGCAGTCTGACAAGCCAGCCATAATTTGATATCCAGTACTACTTACATTCTTAACAAAGCTGCATAGATAAACACTCCCTTCCTTGTTACCTATCCATCACCCAGCCACAGTAACACAAAATGCAGGGTATACCACCAGAGTCAGTTACACTGATAGAAAAGATACCATTACCACTGAGAGGTTAAGCTTCATGTTGAATAAAGCAGTAACCCTTCAATCCCTGGGTTGTAAGAAGTCCTGAGCAACATGCCAGACCTGAAGGTAAAACCACAAGTAAACTGTTAATGAGATAATAGAGAATTTGAGTTTATTCATCACAAATAAAGCAAAAGGCAGTCCAAAAGCAGAACATAAAAAATTAGAATTAGAAAGGGGGGCCATATTATCCCCAGATTTGGAAATAAAGAGTCATGTTGTTAAACTCCTGAAAGTGACTTAAGCATCAGTATTTGCTCAGGAGCCTGTTAAATCTGATTTTAAAAAAAAAAAAGTGTGAATCTGTTTATCTGCTAAAAATTCCCACCCTCAGCTATAGCTTTTGCAAACAATCTGGGACCTGAAGTCATGATGGAATGTCTTTTGTACTCCTCTCTAAAAGCAGAGGAATCCCAGTCCAAGCTGTATCTAGAAAGAGTATGTGGGTGGCCAAACTGAACCAGAACTGACCAAAACCATCCTGTCCAGGGACATTAGCTGAGGTAAAGACAAAGAGCAAGTGAAGGGCAGAAAGCCTATTCCTGATTTGACTCCAGAATAAGAACAGACAGATACACAATTGACAAAAACTAAGTATTCAGTTTTAACACAATCTATTTCAGTCTAACTGAAGTAACATTTAAATAACATTCAAATGAATGATTATATTTAAATAATCATTAATACCTGCTTGCCACCACAGTACATCCCCCCTCAGAATAACCAGTTTTTAATGCATTTAGCTATGAGAAAATTCCTTTCCTGTTTTCTAGTAAAGGTGATCCTGAAGAAAACCTAAACATACACTCATGTCAATTAACCTATTACTAATAAAATATTTCATATTCACAGAGTCACTGAAGCCACATCTCTCCCTGTGTCTATACAGCATCACACAATACTCATGCTACTATCAAACAATGAAGAGTAGCATAACTTACATGTTACTCTACAGAGTTAACAGGATGGAACACATGAAGAAAAAAGGATGGACACTAGATAGAGATAGATTCTTCTGATAATAAACATCACAGCAGCTTTGTTTCCTTGAGCACTTAAAGCATCCTGAAGTACCATGAAACTCAGCACAGTGCACTCTGGTTAAGGTGCACTCCATAAAAGACTACCAGCAACAGCTCTGCTAAAGTCAACAGGATCCCAAGCTAGCAGGTTGAAATGCCTGCTTTCACAGTGGATCAAAACAAATTCCTGCAGCACCGTTTTTGCTTTGTTTTTTTTCTAGTAATATTTCAAGCACCTCCTGTAAACTCCTACCGCACCCTATCAGCTCCTTCCATAAGGAAGTTGAAGGCTACCTGCCTGTGTCAGCTGGTACAGAAAACGATTGCAAAGAAACAGGAGCAGTGTGCAGATTTGCTTTTACGCCTGGATAACAATTTCCTCAAAGTTTAAGTTAGACAGGATCTGTTTTCACACAATATAAGTAAGGTTACAGTTGGCTCCACTGGGAAGCAAATACAAGAATGACAGGAATGTTCACTGCAGTTCTTTATCTTTTTATAATGATGCCTGTATTTAAACAGGGAGTGGAAGATAATAGCATATACTAAAAGTCTGGTCGATAGTATTTTTCTGCCTCCACTCCTCACTGGTGGTATCGGTTTATCAGTCCACTTAGTCAATGCATGGCAGTTACCTACTATGGAATTCGTAACTACAGCTGCTCTTGAGTCTTGCTGTCTTTGGTGATTTGATCCATATTCATACAGGGAACAGATGGTTTTCACCAGTGACCTAAAGAGTAGTCCAGATGCTAGGAGCTAAGAAGTTTTCCCGCTGAAATCTTCCCTCGATGAAGAAAGGTAACCATTGCAGCTATTAAGAACAGCACATTTGAATGGCAAAACACAGAACCACTTGTCCATTAACAGGAGCACCTGCTCCACGACAGAGATAACCCCCCTAAAGAAGAGCAAGTATAATAAACCTCTTATTCTCACACAGCATAGGAGACCTAGAATACAGTCCATTCATTCATTCAGCTCTGTATTGATGTTTCAGTGAAGACCATCACCCAGGGTCTCCTTATTCCTTCTAAAGACCACTGAAAGCTCCAGTTCCTTAATAAACATCTTTTCCAAATTTTACTTTGCATCTTACAGTTGTGAGATGGTTTAGCCACTTCATGTTCACTGCAGCTCACTCTGCTACTCAGAAGCAAAGCTCACACTTACCTAGTTGAGGAAAACTTGCTCATTTCACAAGGGCACTGATCAACTTTAAAGTAGCCCATACTGGAAATGAGTCACTCTTCACTTAAAACAGGTTTGTTCAGCTCTAGCATTTACATGTCAGCCCTTAGATACCAACTGTTTTACACTTTGCTTACCAAAATAAACTTTGCAAAGTTTGCTTTTATATCAGCAAATGAGTAACGAGCAAACACAACTGCTAATATGTCAGTCTCCAAGAGGTCTTTGAAGAGCCAGGCTCCAGAGTTCACCAGCAGTTGCAAAGTCTAGGAAACAACCAGTCTCACTTCTAAAGAAATCTGCCCAGCAAGTCCAGTAAGTCGGTTGTTCTATTTACCTCTAGCTGGCAGAGAGCAGAAGGGTTTTCCTCTCACTTTTCCCAAGCCCTTCCTGTCCCTCCTCAGCCTTGGCAGCAGAGAGTGTGCTAAACCACCCTCTTCCTGATTAGCTTTCGCCAGCTGCAACGTGAAGGTGACAATCCTTGACAGCTTCACAGCTGCCCCCAGGTCAGAGTGGCAAAGCCGATCATCTTCATCTGCTGAGGACACGAGCAGCAGCCTGAAAGGCAGCACAGCATCATTCCCCACTCAGCTCCTCATCAGGGCTAGGTTTTCAGCAATACGGGCTGGAAACTTTAAGCTTAATTGCACCAAAGGCAAAGCTTACAACCCCAAGCTTTCCAAGAGGCTCATTCCTGCAAATCATTTTTCAATCACAAGTTTGCAGGTGTTTTCTCCTTCACAACCTCCCAGCAGGCAGGCACATCCCACTTCAGCCAGCTGGCAGCAGAGGGCACCACACAATCACCTATGTGATTTATATACTTCTATCATGCTCGAGAGTGAATTTATAGAGCACAAATTACTACTACAACGAGCTACAGGGTGACTCCATAAAGCGTGCATCACATCAGATAAAACCGCATGCAATGAAAGGCTGCTAATTCGCTACAATGCTTTTAGCCGGCAATTCAAAGAAAGAGATGTTCAAGCTTAGTATCTTTCCGAGTTCAAATGCCACATTCCCTGAACAGCAGGCGTCACGCAGCGCGCACATCTCCAGCCTGACCAGACTGCTACAGAGTGGTATCGCTGCAGAGCATCAGAAGCCATGTAAATACTTGCATTAGCCCAAGCATAAACTACTATCCCACAAACTAACCCATCTGTGGTTTATGTACTGCAGGACTGCACAGCAGTCTGAACATTCCAGCTGCGGGTGTCCAACAGCCTCTGAGGCAGACAGCAGAGATTCACAAGACAAAAGGAATAGCTGCATTTCTCTTCTTTCTTCTAGAAATCATATGTTTTTACCTATTGAATGTTTGTTAGGAGAAAGATACAAAAGTCAGTTTGCATTACATGAGCATACTGATAAACGCATACTGGTGAGTGAAAAAAGTATAATCATGAAGAAGCTTCTAAGCTAATACTTTTACTCTCAGCAGAAACAGTCTAGTACCTCGATACTATCACCCCCATTTAAAGGTACTACACAGACCTGTTACATCAGGAAAAAAAGGACTTCCTAGTTCATCTCATCTGCTGATCAACTGTACATACACAATGACCAAGGACACTTCTGAGCATAAGGCTGTAGTGAAGAGTAACTCAATGCATCAGCTTTTCTAAAGAGATCTGCAGCACGACCTTGAGGCCAAGACCTTGATGACTGAAGGCCATCCCTCCTCTGTGGAGTAAGAAGCACCCAACAAAGCCATGGAAGAGCAAACCCAACTACAGAAGGAAAGAACACAGATCTAATTCACCTTATTAAAGCAATACATTATTTTCAGTCACCATAATGTTTCCTCTGAACATGTAAATACAGAAGCAATTAGCTGCCTAGGCACTTCTGCAGAAACCATTTAGCATAATCTTTCCTAGAATATATTTACGCGGCTTCCGATTGCTTAATTTTCTGACACTTTTATTTCAGGTCCTAGAAAGTTTAAAAACGGCAAAATCACCTACATTGATATATTGCCATTTTAAAGATACCACGTAGCACAAGACAGACAACAAAACAAACTCCTAGCAGGTTTTAAACTTCCAAATTTTAACATTACAACTCTATGTGCTAGGAATTGCTTTATAGCTCTATTTCAGCTGTTTCTTAAAACCTTTTCCCCCCTTTTTGCTGTTACTCTGAAAGATAAAATTACTGATTGAAACAGCAGACACCATTTAAAGAGGAAGAATGAGCCTGGACAGAGATTTCATTGAAAAGCTCAATTCTGTATCACACCCGAAATGTCCTCAATTCAAAGACTAGCCTGCACAAAAAGGCAAATTAAAGCCAGAAACAGAGGAAAATCTTTTCTGACTGCTATGAATATAATTTTTTGTGATATAGCCTCCTATCATCTAGAGTTTTGATATTAAAAAGCCAGCTCTACCGAATGACCTCACAAACAAGCAGAAAACCAGGATCTTCATTTACAAGCTGGTAGTTGATTAGTAGTACAAAAAGCATGAATGCTTGTCGGGACGAGGGAAGAGAGGCTGTAACCACCAAAACTCTCTGGAGTCAGCTGGCAGATAACTGTATGACAACAGTAAAAAACCCAAACATTTGGTTTGTCTTTATTCTCCTTCATCTGAAATTATTTTTACCAAGACAGCCAGTTGTCTTTTAGGATGTTTTTCCTTGCTCAGTGTAACAAAAGCTATCATTTCAGGGCCCAATCCTTCAAAAAAATGGGCATATGATACCAGTATATCTTCACTCACAGACCCACTGCAGCCCGTAACTCCACCTTAATTAGACTGGAAGATGAAGCCTCCAGCCTAAAACCCAGTAACTCTGATTTACACAAGTGCAGAGCGGTTTTATTGCAAATTCTCCTGTAAACTGCACAGGCGCTTCCTGCCGAGCTCAACACACCATCAAAACAAAAGCAGATCTCAATTTACTGACAGCTGCCATACTTTAAACAGGCATAAAGAAAAATGGAGTCAATATTCTGTCCAATATGGGATATCTAAATACTGAGAACACTGAACATAAACAGAAATCAGTAGTGATATACTGCATCATAGGAACTGCCTAGCTTACAGCTACCCAAAGCCCAGCGTACAAGGTCAATTTTGGAGACCAAAAATAAAAAGTCAGCTTGTCGCTGGTTTTTCATCCCTTATGAATTTAACCAGAATTAACTGCTACCTCGAACTTTGCAGCCTCCTAAGACTAATTACCAACTTTCCCTTCGTAACCTCTGGAAGACACGTGATTTTATAATGGTCTTCATTTTGCTATAATGCCATACCACGTGAAGCCAGGGAACAGTGAACTACAGGGTTGATTTTTATCATTCACATAAAATTGATTCTCTGCATCCAACAGAAATGCAAGCATAAGGCAGTAACATCAGGAACTCCAGACACATAATGATCGCTGTGTACGTTAAAGGGATTTCTGTGCAGGTTTGGCGCTCCACTACAAATTTATGTGTTATGGCAGGTGACCGCTGACTCCTTTCCCCACCAGTATAGGACATTACAAGGATATGATCATGGTTATACACAGACTAACCCTAAATGCTTGAATTTGGGGGAAAAAAACAAACTCAACACATTTCTTCCGGGAAGGAAAAGCTCAACCTCACTCTGACTACCTCTTTTTGAGAGCTTTCTCTCCCTCAGAGCAGAAATTGCCACAGTAGGTTTCTCTCCTTCTCCAAGGCAGTAAAGATTTAGACAATTAAGAGTTTTAAGTGGTTTTGAACAAGCAGAGCCTTGCAGAGTGGCAGCTGAACTGATAGTTACACACTGACATTTCAAGCCCCAATCATTCTTAATGGTACAAAGCCAAACCCATAAGGGGATAAAGCAATTACATTGCCAAAAGTAAACGCAGCTAAACTGAGCTTCCAAACATCTCATTTGGGTGATCTTCCAAAGCAGAAGGGTTTGTCTCTCAAATTTACTACTACACCATTGGGACAAGAAAGGAATGCAGTCATGTGCTGCAATATCATCAGGCCACGTACCCAGCAGGCATCCTCCGCCACCCCCGGGCAGAGTTACCTGCTCCTCTTTTCCCACAGGAGGATCAGTGCACAGGCATCACCTCCAGGCTCCTCCTGGTACCCTGCTAGCCCTCGCCTTCAGCTCTGCAGGGACCCAGAGGTGACAGTCGTTCCCCACACTTTTCCGAGGCAGGTAAAGAGAACCGGCACTGAAGGCGCAACCCCGGTGACAGAATTCCCGTCCTTCCCTTCGCAAAGATGGGACTAGTTCCCCACCTTCACTCACTGGAGGAGTAAAGCGAGGTCTTTTTGCTTTCTCAAGCTCAGCCAGCGCACGTCAAGCCGACCCTCCGCTCCCTGCCGAGAAACTCCTCGCCTTCCCTCTCCAACCCAGACACAGCCTGCGGAAAGGCAGCTCCTTCCTCGGGGGAAGGCTGAGGGGGGGGAGACTCCCCCAAACTCCTCTTCCTCACCTCCTCCTCCNCTGCAGCAGCCGTTTTTGCTTCCGCCGCATCGGGGATGATGATGATGATAAGGAGGAGGAGAGGGGCTGGAGGGGAGGGAAGGGGGAGCACAGCGCGGCCACCCCCGTCCCCGCCGCCGCCCTCAGGGACCCAACTTCACCCCGCGCGCGCGGCGCCGGGCGGCAACTCCGGCACTTCCGCTCCGCTCCGCGCGCGCGGGGGGGAGAGGGGCGGTGCCTCCTCAAGCCACGCCCACACCGCCGGAGGGTGGCCACGCCCCTCTCCCCACTCCGCTAATTACTCTCCCTCCTTAATGAGTCTAATAACGACTCCCGGAGGATGCCGTGGTACCGGAGGGTGGGTGGGTGAGTGGGGAGCAGGCTTCCAACCGGCCGCGCCGTTAGTGAACCCGAGGTAGTTAATTGCTCCAGAGATGCTTCGTAATTAGCAGCCTGGCCATTAAGCTACAGCCCCTGCGGCAGGAGGTGACTGGGTGCTGTGGTCATAGTTGATGCTGTGGTCATAGTTGATGCTGTCTCTAAAAAATACAAGTGGTTTGCCCAGCGATGGAGCCAGGACCAGAGGGACCACCGAGAAGGAATGAGCCCCCGAGGTTAAACGGCGCCCGGGGCACAACAGCTTGAAGGGGTGCAGGTGGCCCCCAAAGGGCTGCGGGTCGCCCCAGGGACACAGCGCAGCTGGGCTACAAGCTCCGAGGTCCCCTCGCCTGGCCGGACCAGCAGGGACTGCCCAGGTCCCTCGGGATGGCTCCCGTTAAAAAAGAACACTGCTCAGTCAGGTACCAATACCGTAAACTAGATAATTTATAGGCGCAGGGTGGTGTTGGGTTGTGGGGTTTTTCTAAGAATCATAGAATCACAGAATGGTTAGAGTTGGAAGGGACCTTAAAGATCATCCAGTTCCAATCCCTGCCATGAGCAGGGACACCTCCCACCAGACCAGGTTGCTCAAAGCCCCATCCAGCCTGGCCTTGAACCCCTCCAGCGATGGGGCATCCACAACTTCTCTAGGAAAATGACAATGCTGCTGTTCCAAAAATGAGAAGTGGAATCATTTCTTAAGTGCAAAACAAACTGCCCTCGTGATTAGGGAGATGCCCTGCCAGCACAACAGCCGTGCGGCTCAGCTAATGTCAACAGCAAAGCTGTGACAGTGCAGTGCCCTGCTGAGGGGACTGGCAAAATAAATATTAGGTCTCTTCCCATGTAAACCTCCGCAGGCAAGTTTTTATGTCTTAGAAAAACAACAACAGAAAGCCTATGAAAAACATTACGCACCCCAGCATCTGCAGTTCTTGCCACTCTCACGCCACACTAGCAACTAGATTTAAACTTAAATAAACTTCCATAACCCACTAGATGGCATCTTCCAGCAGATTTCAGTGCCTGCTGAGAGAAAAAAATTATCAAAGAAAGCATTTAATTTAGAGAGCAGGTTACAGTTCCTCAGTCTAACTACATGTTAAAGCAGCTTCTACTTTCGTTTTAATTATCGACGAGAATTTGTTGCCAGCTGATTCCTTTACTAGAAATGTTAATGCTTCCATTGTTACCTCTGTGGGTGGAGAAGATACTGACCCATGAAATCCCTTTGCTTCTGCCGTTAGAGAAAAACGTCTTCCCTTTATCATCACTGAATCACCTCCGGCAGCGCAGAGACTTTGGCCGCTGTTGAATAATGCATAGCCACTAAAATTGTTCAACAATAAAGCTACATATACGTTACCTGGTACTGTGAGAATCTAGGCTGGGAAGCTACAATACCTCTGATTTAATACTGCAGTGCCAGCATACTGCCATATGGACCCTTATAATAACATCCACATCCCCTTGCCTCTGCAAGAGCTCTTCGAGAAGTGGTTGTGAAATAGCGGGCGGTTTCGTAGGTATGCACACAGGATTACAGTCTGCCCTTGGCAGAACATCCTCATTTATATAAGGAAATGACAGCCACAAAGTTTGAGAGTTAATTAAAACAAAGCTACTAGCTGGCTTGACATATGTTTAAATTTGGGATTGTGTGACTGCTTGCTAAATTAAATGTTTGCCTCGTAAATTGACTTCAGCAGAGTTGCACAAGTTTTAGCTGGGAGCGGAATGTGGCTGGTGCTGCAGGTACATCCGTATTTTGTATGTGAGAGCATCCTGAATGATCAAACCCTCTGAGGAGCCTCATAGGAGTTGAAATCTGTCTGCTCCTTGGTGGTCACACTAGAAATGGAGCTCCAGGTCTTTCCTTCCCACTTCAAGACAGAATTAATCCCCCTGGGGTTACCAAGTAAAATAATTCACATCCCATGAGGTGCCTCGGTCCCAAATAAGCAGATGCATTTCTTCTGCTAAAGGTTCTCCCTCTCGTCTTTCTCCTGAAGTGTTGTGGTAGAGACGGAGCTCTGATCTTGGCCTGTTGGATGCAGTGCCTTGGGGATTAATTGGCTACATGGAAAATAAACATGGATTTATGTTCCCAAGAAAGAAGAAAGCCTGTGGCTGTTAAGCCTCTAACTGGAAAGGGAAATGGTGTTCCTTCCCAAGGCATCTTTTCAAAACAAATACAGGATAAGTTAATAGCAGCTCAATCCTCCTTTGGAAGCTCCCTTTGCTAGCGAGCTGGGTTGCCCTGTTTGCATCATATGTGTTGAGATGCTGCAGGGAGAACAGAGAGCAACAAAAGTGGGTAGCAGCATGATGAAGCCCTGGATGAAGGATGAGGAGCAGGGATGACCAGAGGGACTTGGTCAGCATATGCTGGGAGAGGGCAAGAGAGCATTGCAAAATGCTAATGGGAGTGGATGTGACAGGAGTTCCCGGGGCAAAGCCCACAGATGGCATGACAGCATGGAAACAAGATGGCATCAGGAGGGAATCAGTGCTCTCCTGCCTCCTGGTCTCCTCTGGCTGCGGCTCCTCCAGGGCAAGGACTGACTCATGTAAAGGTCTGGATTCTGACCTTGGGACTCCTGCAGGGATGGGGAATGGAAAGCAACATGCCCTTTGCATCCTGGCAAGAGATCTGAATGGTTGCAGGATCCCCTCTCTCCTGATGAGTGGGCATGAGCAAGAAAAGACCTGGTTTTCTGTGCCCCCAGCTGTGGTGCCAGCCAAATGGTTCAGGTTAGAGGGAGAAAATACTGCCAGAGGGATGGCATGTCTACCTCTAATATCAAAGGGGAAATGAGGAGCAAAATACCATGCAAGTGCATGTTAGGTTTTTACCTCAGGTTCATGGATGCTGCAGGTACATGTTGCCACTACAGGGGATGGAGCAAGAAACTCCCATCCAGGTCTCCGCGTCTGCACTGTGCCCTGTGTCAGACGACTGTACCCATGGGGAAAGTCAACTCCTCTGCTTATCCTTTGGATGAGTTTTTGGGTAGATGTTTGTATGCTGGGTGATGCTTTCTCTTTTGTGGAAATCCTGTTTTTAACCAGGAGAAAAGAAGAAAAATATTTTTAAAAATGAATGAATCTCAGCCATGGCTGTGTCACAACAGGACTTTTCTTTCCACAGCATTTCTTTATCCTTCAAGCTCAAATCTCATGTGAACAGAATTGATTTGTTAGGTTTTTTTCCCCTCTTTTTCTTTCCTGATAAAAGGCAATGCCCAGAAACTGGCTCACCTGTTGGCAGGAGCAAAGCCCCCCTCTATTGCTCAGTGGGGGTGCCTGCTGGCAGGGCCCCCAGCAGAATCCTGCTGGGCTCTCCCGAAACCTGGAGTTGCTTCCAGCCAGCACTCGAGATGCTATGAAACAATGCAAATGCTTGAATAGCTCACAGAAGTGAGGATGATTACAGGCTTTTAAAAAGAAATTGCAAGCGCTGGCACTGTAAGAGGGTGTCCAACCCTCTCCCCTTGCTCCCAGGGACAGTGAGACAGCGTCAACATCCACAAATCCTTATGCCCTGGCTGGGAAGCAAACTAGGGAGTTATCTGTGGCACGCCTGACCTGGGGGTTTATCTGCATAGGACAGATCTAAGCACGGCTTTTAGCAGAAAAACAAATAAAAATAAAATGCTGATATTCCCAGTCGATCCACCTGAGTAAGTAAAATCCCTGCGCCCAACAAGGAAATCTGCCTGCATTTACTTTGGACAAAAAGAGCCCAGCAGCCTGGGGCAGAAGGTGGCTGAAGCTGGAGGATGCTCAGGGTCTTCCTGAGAAAGTGGTGCCGTCACCAGCAGTTGCTCCTCCAGCCTGGTGCAAAATGGAAGGAGTGGCTGGGTCTGTCTGCAGCCTGGAGAGGTGCAAAAGCAACCAAGCTGTTGGAAGAGTTTCCTGGAGCGTAACACACTTTTAACTTCTCAGGCCTTAAATCAGGTGGGTAATTTTACTGACCACCTGTGGCAGGGGAAATTGCTGATATCTAAGTTGAAGCACAGTTCTGGAGGATGAGGCAGCAATGGCTTGCTGGGAGGATAAATACTGGAACAGAGTGTGAAGCAAGGAGGGATATGAGCCTCATGCATTCTACATTGCAAACAGATGTGCCTACATATCCAGAGATTTGCTTTGCATGGGAATGTGCTTTTCCTCCAGGAGTACACTGCATCCCTTGCCCACCTCTGGGCCAGGCTGCCCAACTGGCAGGACCGTTAGTGGTCGAGGAGGAAAAGCCCTTGCTCCACTTTGCAGGGACTGAAAAACCCCTGCTCTCTCCACTGGGCTTTGGTGGTCGGCAAGGTCCCCAATTCTCCAGGCAAAGCCTTGCACAAACTCATGCCAGGCTTAGTTCTAGCCCTGTTTTCCCAAAGCAGCCCTCATAGATTGTGCTCAATTAACAGCAGGGTTCAGTTTGGGTATGAGGAGACAGAGCATCTATTCCTAGATATCTACTCAAGTAACTGATTTTTTTAAAAAATAAAACCAAAACTGTTGTTGCAGTCTTTCTGGCTGGAATAGGCAATGAGCCTTGTCTGCTCCCTCTGCTCTGAATTCAGAGCTGCTGCAATGAATCGGACTGATTCCAAGTCCGATGGAGCCAGCCAGGCAGACTGCAGTCAAGATGTCCCTAAAACTCCCTGGCTCTTGCTTCTCTGAGCACACCGTGACTTTTGAGGCCAACATTTTCTATGCTTCTCGAGGGATTTGGAAGCTCACGCTCTAATAATTAAGGCAGCTTTGAACATCTTAGTCTTCAGCCTCACTTTTCTGACTGTTTCCCATAGCAGCTGCTAGTGCTTAGAACAGGTCCCGGCTTTTAAAATGTTCTTGCCGTGGGCTCACATGGTTTTAGCAAGGAGGAACTTAAAACAGATTCTCCAATGCATATATGAGAGCAACACTGAACTGGTTTTGAGGGAGATTTGCATCTTTCCTATGAACATGAGTAGTTTGTGCATCACCAGAGGAAATGTTTGTGAACTTAGAGGAGAGGTCTCCTCTTCTGATAGCATGCTGGATGTACTCTGGGATGAGAGTGGGCCTGAGGTCCAAGGTCTTCTTCAGGGTGGATCTGAAGTGGATCAAGAACACTTCTCCTTTAATTTGCTAGCTGTGATAAACTCCAGTTACGCTCTTAAAAAAATAACCTTATGGAAAGGGGAAAGAAGGATAACGATGCTTAACCCAGCACTAAAATACCTAATATTGAAGATAGCCAGGAGAAAAAGAAACATAAAGCTGGTCATGAGAAAATATAAGTGAAGTGAGTAAAAGCTTAAGCACTATGGATAATATCGTCTCAAGTTACTGCACTCAGCCCCACCAAGCGGAGAGGAGCAAGGGCTATAAAATGTAAATAGTGGGGAATCAAATTCAGAACAGATGTCAAGAAGCACCTTCCCAAGTGGAGAATCAAAAATGCAGGGAATGACCTGCCAGGCAAGGCTGGAGTGGACACACCAGAGTTTTCCAAGTTGAGATGTGTCCCTGGAGCACAAGCCTGGGGCAAAACACAGTGAGATGTGCCAAATGGTCCCTGTGGGATCCTGCCTTGCCTTCTGCACCTGGCATAAAACCAGCTTCAGGATTTTTCATACTGAATAAAAATAAAATGACTGCCATCAGCAAAGGGAGCCTGGGCTGCCCTTCTCATGGAAATCTCCTGCTTCTTCAGCCCTGTGGATTGAAAGTGTGAGATGTTCAGCCTCAGAGGGTGTCCGAGCCACCTGGCATTGCTGTCACTTGACCAGTTAACTGATGCAGAGGGTGTGCAGCAGGGTCTTCTCCCCAGGATATGAATTCCCCCGCCTTCCTCACGAATTCTGCTGGAGCACGTCTTGCAGACATTGATTTCTGCTGCTGCTGGATGAGCATTTGGTGGCTGAAGTGGCTGCTAGCAGGTGTCTGAAGTGCCCAACTGGAGGGCATGGCGCTGAGCCTGACCTTGCTGAGCTGCTTTTCCAGTGGGGGGAAGGCTCTTCATTCTTAAAATAGGTCCTCTCCAAGGGCTCTTGTGCTCAAGAGCCAGAAGGAAACCAGGTCCTTTGTCCTTTATTTTCTGCCTCTAAAAAGAAGGGAGGATAAAAGAGCATTTAAGAAGCAGAAAAACAAGGCAGACGCAGTGTGGGATGGGATGAGAAGATGAAATTGGGAGGGCAGGTGCCCTGAAGCATTGTGGTGCTGACCCGTAGTGATGCACCAGAAGCTCTGAGAGCTCTGTGCCACCAGAAGCTCACTGCTCAGGCCTGTGGGATAGATTGTGCCAGCTCAGGTCAATGCCTCTGCTGTGTCTCAGACGTTGCCCTCTGCATCTTCAAGGAGTTTCACACCTCCGGGCTGCCACATGGCTCCAGGTAGTCATCAGTCAGTGACAGAATTGTTCAGCTGCTCAGTGTATTTTCCCCGCTTTTTGTCTTTTAGATGTGAACTCACAGCGTAAAACTGGAGGTTTAGATACTCTCCTGTTTCCTTTCTCCTGCCTAGTGTCCCCAGGGTTGTTTTCATTCTTTCTAGCAATATCACAGATTGGTTCAGAGTCTACTAACTCTTCTGACCTCTGAGACACACAAAGACATTGTGTAAGAAATTGTACAGCTCCCCTCCCATGAGCTGAACCTTGTAGTTCAGCTGAAATCCTATTATTATTTAACTCTAATATACAGAAGTACAGATAGACATCCAGAGGTCAGTGAGGAGGCAGTCGTTTCTCCAGAAGACCCTGTCCTGACAGGCATTTCCAACAGGCAGACACTCCTTTATAGGTGCTTTTCCCTTTTTTGATTACAGAAGATGCTGCAGTGACTTACGTGGACCAGATGTTTCACTTGGAGCACTGAAGCTCAGTCTGCAGGATACTGGCCTGGCCCTGAAGGTCCTAAACGTTCTTCCTTCTCCTCCCCCTTCAGGCTGCAGTCCAGCTCTCTCACACTCCTCCTCCTTCCCCTCCCCCTGCCCAGCTGGTCACAAGTCTCCTGGGGCAGCAAAGAACAACCTTGGGTGGCTTCATGCCTGAAAGATGGTGATTAACCTGGGACCATCAGGAAATCTCGCTGTCACAAGTTCTCAGTGCTGGCAATCTGCCTGCGCTCCCCAGGCTCCTTCTGCAGGGAGGAAGATGTGGAGGCAACAGCGTGAAGCTGGGGTGAGGGTAGGAAGGGAGGAGGGGTGGGATGATGCTGCCTTTGGAGGAAGCCTGGGAAGTAAAATTCTGCACGTCCCATATCCATGTTGCTTAGAAGGCGTGTCTGCAGGGCTGACAAGACACACCAGAGACTTCCCAGGCTATGGTTGTCATATCACATCACTGTTGCTGCTACCGAGGATTTGTAATTGAGCAGCCTCGTGGTTAATTTGTAATTCAGCAGCCCAAAGGACCCCGTGGTTAAGACTCGAGCCTATTGAGCAAGGCATTGTGCAGAGGTTTCTGCCTTATTCCCAGAGGATACAGCAGGATGAAAAATAACTGCCAGCTTCTTCGAGTGTGCTAATAATCATTATCTTGCAGTATATAACACAGCAAGACAAAGCACTTCCCATGGGTTTCCCCCAGATTCTTCCCCCCTGGGAAACACACCTAAAAGCTTCAGAGGAGTCGGGAAAATTCATCCTCCCAAGGACAACTGAGGCTGAACCCTGCCCTTATCACAGAGAGGCAGCAGAGCAGAAATAACAGCCACAAATGTCCCTTGGCTTGAGTTGTTTGGTCCCCACAGTGGGCTGGGGCTGGAGGGGTGATGTCAGGGGTTCCCCAATTAGCAAAGCAGAGGCAAAGGGGAGGTGATTATACTCTGCTGTACCCAGCAATCCCAGCTACAGATCTGGTGTTTGCTTGCTTAATTTGTTGGAAACTGGGAGGCAGGGTTAAAAAAGCTTAGTTCTGGGACTCCCAGATTTCAGTCCAAAGCTGACTAGTGGGTTTTCCTGGGAGAGCAAGCAAGGGAGGAACCGGGTGAACAAGAGTTCAGAGAGCAATGTCTGCTTTGCTGCTGGGGTGTCTGAGAAGGGAGAAGAACTGTTGTGATTTATCAAGGTTTGAGAGCTGCCCTGGGTCCTTGCCAGCTCCCGGCAGAGCCCAGCACTGCTCACTTCTGCCGACACAGAGCAGGAGGGATCTGCCCTTCCTTCCTCTGGAGGGTGTTTCACCCATTGCCAACAAAGCAGGACCTCACCAACACACCATAAATGTGTCCAGAACTGAAGAAATGCTCTCAGTGAAATTTCTCACTAGGAAATACTGTTTCTCTGGTCCTTGCACAGGGATTACAGCAATGTGGACTCTGCTATGGTTTTACCATAGTAAGCTGTTTCTCCAGCTGCTGTCATGTCCAGCTCCCTTTTCCCTCCCAGAAAGTACAAATAAAGACAGGCTGAGAAAGAACAGAGTGACTGTGAATCTTGCTAGAGAGCTGTGTCAGAGCCACTTGCTCTTGTAACTGTGTCTAACGGGGTATGCAATAAGCCTAATGAATCTCCGTCATGTACGTGTCCTGGCTGAATACATCTTCTTCCGACACCCTGAAGGCAGCCGACAAATAATCCAATTAGGATGACACCAGATCAGTTGGTGGTGGTTCTGCCAGCTCCTGGCACGGTGAGTGCCAGCCCTCCCCACGCTGTCCTTCTCCCTGTGGAACCTCATCCCTCCCCAGGCTGAGACAGGGTCCGGCCCTGCCATGGGCGTCGGGGAATGCATAGGAGAGACAGCTTTCTTGCACCTTGCTGGAAGTGCTGTCAGACTAACTACTGGAGCAACGGTGATGGACCACAGCAGGGAAACGAGACAGGGAAGCGTGAGAGATGGGGGAGAGAGGGGCCACCCCAAGGGACCATGCATGAGCCTCTGCCAACATGCCGCTTCTTGAAAGAAAAATACAGTGACCACAGAGCTGTTTGGAAATGCTTCAACAGACCATTACCTTTTTTTTCTTTTCCCCCTCTGAGACTGCCAAGTTGTTAAATCCCAGTTGTTTTGCACAAGCAGATTTCAAGGACACTGTGACAAACCTCAGGCAGGTGATGGGCCCCAGCTCTCCCTCCAGATCTGAGGCTGACAGTCCTCAACCCTCATGTCTGGGTGCAATCCCAGGGCTGTTCCCCTGGGAAGGAGCAGATGGCAAAGAAAAAGTGATACGCTGAAGCTGCAAACCCCACCGCTGTTGTTGGTAGCTGAGTACAGAGCCTGGGAGGCATTTCGGGTGTCACACAGCTGATGTGTTCAAGATCCTTGATGCATCCAAGCATCCGCAGGTACAGTCGGACCCACAGCCACCTCTGCCCCCCGAAGATACTCTGGGGAAAGCACTCAGTTATTTCCCCGTTGCTGTTCTCTGCTGGCTTTCCAGGACTGCCTCTGTGCTCTGCTGGGCTGCAAACAGGGCAGAGAGTGGGAGATGTGGGGTGTCTGGTTATAGCAGGCTCTGTCTGACATCTGGCTGGGGACTGTGGCAAGTCTCAGCACAGAAAACCAGCCCTGCCTGTGACATTTTCCCTTGGTATCATGTATTCCAGTTTGGGCTAACATGCCAAAAGTGGCTTTTGGGCTTGCTAAAATCATATACCTTCACATCCCTCCTACCTGCTGGAGAAATCACCAAGGGGGGGACCCAGAGGAAACCCAGAGGGGAACCCAAAGGGCCATGCTGGGCTTGGAACCTAGGTAGTGCTGTGTCTGGGAGAGGTGTGATAACTGGAGACCACTTGGGGTTTCACAAGCTAAAGAGAGCCCAGGGTGCCTCCTCTGCTGAAGGAGAAATCAATAGGCTAATTTACAGTACCCAAATGAGAGCTCTGCCGGGAAGACACAGTTTAGGGCTGGCAGAGCTTTGTCAGGAGAAAGGACCAGTGGATTGGACTTGGAAGGGAAAAGCCGGGCAAAAGCAGTCCCGACCACTCAAATCAAGTAACCCCAAGAGAAACCAAGCTGTAAGAGAGAGGTGGCACCATGTGATGTGTGGGAAAATGTTCAAAGGAGCAGATTCTTCTTTTGTGCCCTAAACAAGCTCTGCACTTTGGTACGGTCTCATTGGTGTGGGGTAAGCCAGAAGAAATCTGTATGCTGGTGGATGGATGGTGTGGCCCTCAAGCTGCTTACAGGAAGTCTGCAAGGACTTCTCATGCCTGTGGGAATATAAGCTGTATATTTAATACACTCATCCTAAATGGGATTTTTTTTATAGACTTGAAAGAAGTGTGCTAATAGCTTTATCCTGCCCTTCTCTGAGGGCTCTCAATGCACTTTACCAAAGGGAAATGATATTTTTTCCATTTCAATGTAGTGCCAAGGGACTTGCTAACTCCTGCACAGCCATTCAGCAGCAGATGGGTTGAGGAGCTGTGGTGCCCAGCCCCTGGCTTCTGTACTCAGGACCCAAGGGGGGTGGCCACAACCGCATCCTAAGGCAGGTACCATACCTCAGCTGGGGCTGCTGGGCTGCCACCGCCTCCGTGTGAGTCTTGGGGAATCTGTAAGTCCCTGAAATGCAGGGGAGTGCCTTAGCGGGGGGGATGCTGAGAGGGAGTAGATAATGCTGGACAAGAGGAAAGAAATTAAAACAATAAAAAATCAGCAGACAACATTCTTTTGAGCTTGCCCAGACATAAACCCTTTGCTCTGCAGGCACCTGGGTGTCTCTCATCAGCTTGCGTTGTTTTGTTCCTCAGTATGTTTTTAGTTGTTTGGATGAAGAAAAAACAAATGTCATGGCAGAGAAGAACAAAGATAGAGAAAGACTACAAAAAGCTGTGAGCTTCTAGTGTGTTTTGAGTTGCTTTATTCTGAATCAATATTGAACCGAAGAGGAATTATAAATCTAACAGATTACAGCTGAAGCAATGCCAGGGCATCTGTTTCCAGATATTCTTTTTTTTTTTTTACTGGCTAGAGCAGCTGTTTTTACAAGAATCCACAGTAAAAGAGTTATTAAAACAAAGGGGGAAAAGAAATAACAATAAAGGGGAGATATATAGCAGACAAGGAGTAACAGAGATGCTGGGCTGGGAAATAAATGGAAGAGAGGAGGAAGAACCCGACAACCAACAGTTTGTAACCGGCATCAGGTGCTACAAAATCTGGAAGATATTTGTTTTACAAGACAGTGATCCCCAGCGCCAGGATTGTGCTCGATGATTTATGGCACCTGGCAGCTGTTGCAGAGGTTGAACTAAGGGCAACAGAGATAGAAAAGTTGAAACCACCCTTAGCACTTGCCTGTTGTTTCCAAACGGAAGGAGATTTATTAATAGGAAGCCGATGGGGTATCTGGGGGTACTTGAAGGCAGATTCCCAGCTCTGTCTGTCCCTGCATCTAGGACTGAATTAACCATTGATGAATTTCAGGTTGTAATTAAGGCAACAGGCACATAGCGGGTGGCATTCATGGGGCTGAAAGCCTCACTGCGCTTCAGCCCAGATGGTGTAATCAGCATAAGCCTGCTCATGGCCTGGCTGAGGACAAAATACCATGTTAGATTAAAGCACCATGAGGTCATGAAGCCTCTTATCATGGCCCTGGATGGCCACTACAGCTCACGTGGAGGGTGTGAACTTTCACAGCCTGGCCCGGCCCACCAACACTGGTTATGGGGCTAGGATGGTGCTGCGGTACCCAGTCAGTCCATCGGTCTCCAGCAAGCCATGCAGCCTTTGCTTTCCTCAAACCTTTATGGAATGTAAATGATTTCTATAGAGACTATTCTAAGAGAGGTAAAATTAACCCCCCAAAAATGGCCCATTTCCCATAGTTTGATCTTTCCCCACATATTGTCTTTCTTTCACAGCCTCTGTCTCCGTAAGGGGTGGCTCACAAGCATTGAAAAACCTTTCTTCGACAACATTTTGCAGGATTTACCCTAGTGCCCCTCTGGTTAAATGGTTCCTGGTGTCTGGGGTCTCCATCCTAGCGTGGGGCAGGTTGTCACCTGCTTCCCTCTGCCAGCTTGGTGCTTTGCAAAGCCCTAGGGATGCCTTGAGCAGGGAAGGTGCTGTCTAACACTACATCCCATTCTTGCTCAGCCTCTGCCGTGTTAAGGTGCTGTCTCACAGCATGCCCTACATTATGTGCTTGTCTTGAAATCAAGCAAAGACCCCATTTCCTAGAGTAGCTTATCTCTGCAAGAAGGGGCTCATATTCCTCTTGTTACTTTACCAGCACTGGATCACCATGGCTTGCAGAACTGAGAAGAGGATTTTGACTTCTATCTGAAGTTGCTTAGAAGGCAGGAAAGAAAATCAGCTGTCAATAATGCACCGTGCTTAACTTTCTGTACTGGAACGACCCTCGCATTTGCAAACAGCAGTTACCTGAGGAATGCAGGGAGGATGCGGGAGGCAGCACCCGCTGCAGCTGACATAAAGCCGCCCGCTCGAGTTGTTGAGGATTTGGCCTTGTGTTTGCTTCGGGTTTATTGATTCATTTTGCAACAATGCACTGTAAATAGATTTATTCTTACAGTTATAATCGAGCCAATGAGAGCTTGGGAAGTTGAGACTGAAAGAAAGCTGAATAGAAATCAAGCCTGAAGGAAAACACTCATGGAATGAATACGTCTCCTAGATGGCAGGGAAATGGAATGAATGTTTCTCTCTCTGGGCATAGCCCTGCATGCACGGATCCAGTGCTGCCATCCTTTGGGGCTAGCTCTGCTTGCCCATGGAAACCCCCACCCTGCCCACAGCCACATCCTGTGCTGAGTGCTCCAGTGTATTTCTGGAGATGTCATGACCCTCATCCTTCCCTCCCTGTGGTGATTCCCTATCCGAAAACCTAATTTTTAATTTCTTTTTAACCTCATCCATCTCCATTAAATGAGGAGAAACAGAATTTTTTTCTTTTCCCTTTTTCTCTAATTTGTGTCTTCCACTGCTGAATCTCCTGTCTCTTCTAAAGCACCCAAAGAGCAGGGAGAGCAATGGTCCTCCAGCCGCTGCTGCACCTCCAGGGTGTGACCCAAGGAAAATATTTGTGGAAATTTTGCAGTCAGCTCACAGATAGCTGCTGAGCAGGAAGGCAGCAGACTTCCCCTAATCCACAATTTGATGCAGATTATTCATATGGTGCTGCTGAAGAGTTAATGTACGTGGCTGGGATGGGATAGAAATGTTGCCTACTTAATACGACAGAAAATAAATAGAATCTGCTTTTGAAGGATGCATTGACGGAGATGTCGTGCCTGATGCTTGGGAGACAAGTGTCTACAAGCTTCAGCTTAATGTGGCGTGGAAATGTATTGGGTTGTATTTATGCCCACATACAATACTTAACCGGCTATTGTGCTGATTAAATATTTAATTGGCTGTCTGTGAGGAGAAATGCACCATTAGTCTATAGGGAATTACACCGTTCCTTGTGCCTGCTCTTAAATAAAATGTGTAATTTGTTGTCACTTAAGCATAATGTTAAGTGCCCATTAAGGAGAGGTTTTCAAGGGAAACAAATACAAAATTTGCCCGCTGGCATTGCCCAGGGTGGACCCACATGTTCCTCAGTGTGAGCACAGTCTTTGGGGCCACCCAAGGGCTGAGGGGACAGTGGGAATGCTCAGCCTGTACCCTGTATGTCACTGCCAGCCAGGACACAGAGCCAGGGAAGAGCCTTTGGGGTTCCTGCGCTGCCAAGTGGCTTTTGGAGGTGCTGGTTGAGGCAGGTGGTGATTTCAACCCCTCCTCCTGTGGTCTTTTGCAGGATGGCTCGTTTGGGTGTAAAGGGAGAAAGAAATACAGAAAGCCCGGAGGGGTGCTCCTAGAACACAGCTCCTTGTTGCAGCTGCAGCAGAGCAGGCTCTGTTGGTGACCATCACGGGGATTTCTTTGCTTGGAATCCAGGAATCTGAATTCAATGGGAGGAAGAGGAGGAGGAAAGAGGAAGGGAGGAAGGCTTGTGAAAGCAACTGCTTCTTCCCTTCCTCAGGGTTACCCTGGGGTATAGCAAAATCAAAGTGGGCAGAGCAGAGCTCACTTACCTTGCAGACTGAACTGTGCTGAGTACCAGCAAGAGAAAAACAACAGGAATGTGCTCAGTTTTATTCCTTACCATTATAATTTAATGAAAACCCTGGATCTCGTGATGCAAAAGCTAGGGATATTTTATTGGAAAAACTCTCTGCTCTTGGGGCTCGACACCTTGTCGATGGCTCACAGCAGCACGTGCCCCCCTGGCTGCACAACTGCTGCTGGGCATGCAGGCAGAGAGTCCCCACACCACAGGCTGACGTGGTTCTTTGATTCATCCCAGCAATGAAACTGCCATCTCTGTTGAATAACTGATCCTTTAGCAGCGTAACTCTTTCTCCATTGACAATTTGGCAGCCTTTGCCAACTGGCTCTTTCTTTGCAGCAAATTTTCATGTCCGTGCACACGTGCCTGCTGCAGAAGCAGTTCCAGGGCAGCATCCCAACTTTCAAGGAGGTGCCTGCTTTGTTTGTTGCTTTAAAAGTGCTGGCCAGCTATTGGGATTCAATAGCAAAACCCAATATTCTGAATAATGCAGCTTCATCTGCGTCCTTAGATCAGGCACTGGGCTGAACTCTCTGATAAGTGCGGCTCTTTGCTGCTCTCCCACGCTCCCTGCACTCAGAGGGGGTTTGCTCTACAATAAATACTCCTGACCTCCAAAACTTCTCTTAACAGAGTCTACCCAAAGACACAACTATCCTGTGACAGATAATAGAGAAAACCTCGCCAGGACTGGTGCAATGAAGGCATGGTGTTAATTTTAGCCAGGATTCACATTCTTTTTAGGTGTGGGCAAAGCAAATTAATGTTCTCCTGGCTGGCATAGGCAGCTCGGCTTGCCTGGCACCAAGGGTGGTGGCTTCATGCCTGTGATGTGCTGCCATGTCTCCAGGCAGGGGCAGGTCCCATCAAACCCACTGCCAGCTTTACCTTCTGGTTCCTCAGCTGTCTTCTCTTGGCCTGTGCTGGGGCTGGGAACTTTTCAGGGCATCCAGCCTCAAAATCCAGGTGGAAAGGAGTTGGCTTCAACCCTGGGAAATTCCCTGGGGATAGCAAGGTGGTTACACTGGTCCTGCAGGACCAAGAGTCAGAGTTGCGTGTAGTGAGGTGCATCCTTCCAGTGTTGGCCAGGAAAGCTGCTCTGCTGTGAGTGAAGGGGAATATTTAAGTGCTGACAGACAGGGCTGCCTGTGTCCTCTCCTCTGTTTTGTCCCAGTGACAGGGGACAGGGGGACCATGGGCTGCACATGGGGCTGGAGCGAGCTCAGCCCATGATTCCTCAGGGACACTGCCTAAATCCGGGGCGATGAAGGCTCATAGGGAAATTGGAGCTTCCTAGGTCACTTCCCTCACCACTGACCAGCAAAAAAGCCAAGAAAATCCAACCTGGTTTTGCTGCAAACAGCTCTGGGATGAGGGACACAGCTGGGGAAACGGGATACACCTCGTGGTGTCTTTGAATGTCTGAGTCCCCATGCTGAGAACTGAAGAGCTGAGGAAGGGTCCTGCTCTCCACTTCCAACAGTGTCACCTGCTGCCAGCACCCCCATCCCCACCCTTCAGCTCCCCTCCTGGTGTGCTGTGAGGTGTGACACCATGTCAGAGCTGCCACCAGCCCTGTGGGGACCCGCATGCAGTGCTGCCGTGGTTGGGACCTTCAGGGAGATGTCAGCAGAGCTCTCCACAGGTGTCACTCAGATCTGAAGTACCTTGACATGAGCCAGGTCCCCCCCTCCCCTGGCCTCAGAACCTCAGGGGAGGCAAAGACTGGTGCAGATTGCCTTAGTCAGGTTGGCTGGGTTTTCTTTCTTTTTCTCCTTTTTCCCTTTATTTTTTTTTGCTGGTTTTCACACCGCCCCTCACTCTCTATTTTTGATCAGCTGAGTCAATCCTGGGTTTGGTGCTCAGGGAATGGAAAGGTGATCCCCTCTCCACAGCCCACGTGCATCTCCTATGCGCTGCTCCCCAGCCCACACCGACTCTGCACCGGCAGCTCCCTGTCACTATAATACATTTTTGCATCTATGAAGGTGGAGGTTAAAGGGCTGAGCATCTGAAACCCCTGGTGTGGAGCTATACCAGCCCTTGGGAGATGCAAAAGAGCACAAGGTGGGCATCCTACTGGCTATGCAGACCCCAGCCTTAAAACTAGGACATCAGTGCTACATCAGCTGCTCTGGGCAGAGGATGAGGGTGAGGACCTGGGGGAAGATGACATAGGGTCAATGGTCTCTCCAGTCCAGGGACACATCTGGGTGAACAGATTCCAGAGGCTATGTGCCTGTATCAGCCCTTACCAGTGCTCAAGGCATGCCTGGCTTTCACGTCTTTGCTCCAGGCTTGCTGGTTTGAGCCATGGAGGATGTGTGTGGGTCCAGTTCTGGGCTTTGCTTGGCCACCAGCGGCGGGCTCAGCAAGACCCCATCTTTCCTCTCATGGGGTTGAGCCCATCACTTGCACCCTGGGGTGGGGGGGTGAGAAGAGGCCTGGGGTTTTAGCTTTTCTTTAGAAAATTAATCACACTTTAATTACAGTGAAACCTGGAGACATGGCAAAGGATTGAGTGGATTATCTTCAAAGTAATTTGTTATCAAATATTTATCCTTCTGGGAAGGGACATGCAGCCTGAGAGAATCTGTGTTTTCCGTGCTGCTGGCCAAGGACGTGCCGTGTCCTTCACACCTCCGCTGCTCCTGTCCACCCTGGCTCCCTTGGTGCAGCCTCAAAATGCAGAGCAGGGTCCTCCATCCCCTGGAGCTGGCAGTTTTGAAGCCAGTGGCTTCCAAGCTGGTGCTGTGTCAGGACTTTGCCCCTGTGTAAGCCTTTGACACTGCAGGAGAAGGCGAGACACTGGTGTCATACTGGTGGTTTCTGGTCTGGGAGGTGACACAGTGGGGACAGCCAACACAGCTCGCCAGCTCCAGCAGCAGGGTGGATGTTCCTGGCCCCGCTCCCTGCCAGGACCTGGCTGCTGCCCGTATCCACAGCCGCGGGGAAGGGTCCGGGGGGCTGTGGCGGGCGGCAGCTCCATCACTGCCAGAGGAGCCAGCAAGATGCGTGGTAAATCAGATTCAGCCTGAGCTCTTCATCCGTTCGCAGACTGTGGGTTTAGTGCTTGGATGCTTCATTAACTAATAATAATGAGTCATTGTATTTGCCTCTTGGGCATTGTAAATGATCCAGTGTCAGGAGACGCCACGAGGACGTGGAATCGCAATGAGGCTGAAACAGGCTGAGCCTCGGAGAGCAGATAAAACCAGCACAGATGTACTTCTGTGCTCCCCACCTGGGGACAGGGTCCCTGGGGAGGGTTAGCTGTGCAAGGATGGGGTTTTACCCTACTCACAACCAGCCAGGCTCATGGCACCAGGGTGATTCCACATGTGCTGGGACCTCCATGACATTTCCCTCTTCTCTGCTCACGTGCCTTGAACAGAAGCTGGTTTCTCCATTCGCTTCCCATTGACAAAAGGACTTTGCTCGCCTGCACTACCCAGCAAGCAACTTCCACAGTCCCTCTCCCATTCTGCACCTCAAAGTGACATGCCAGTTGCATTGAGACCAGCTGTGCAGCATGTCTTTGTATTTTCCTGTAACAATAATTCCTCTTCTGGAGCAGAAGTGGAGTGATATGCAGGATGCCAGAAATGCACAACCCCTGGTAAACCCCCTGCCCACAGAGGAGGTGTCTGAGTGGTGCCCAACTGGTACCCACCGGCACCTTCCATCTGTGCTGGGGGTGAAGGAACAGCCCAGCTACAGGACTAAATTTCTGGGCCAATTACCAGATGTGCCTGGCACTGCTGGAGATGACACAGATGCCTGTCCCCTTCACTGTACCTCATCTGTGGTCTGTGATTTGGCTGTACGTGGGTCAGGGAGAGTGGAGGGGACGGCCACTGCTCACAGACAGGCATCCTCTGTTGCCAGCGTCACAGCCCCCATCCCTGCAGACAGCACCCATTCACACCCCAGCTCTGCATGCAGGGAGGGACCACTACCCTCCAGCCCCCCAAAATCCTCCTGTGCATCTCAGTGGGTTTGGGGAAGCATCTTCTGTCCTTGATAAACACTCAGCCGCTTTTCCTGCCTCAATTAATGTGGGTAACTCCAAGGCTTAAGAGCTTACAGGCTGGCAGAGCAGCAGTCCCTGTGCATCATGCACATGCCACAGCCACAGGTTGCCAGCAGGGCCAGGTGCCCCAAGGGAGCCAGGGCTGTGCAGGGTGAGGGTCCCTGTGATGCTCTGAAGCTGCTCAGAGCCCCAGATTTCATCCTCGCCGTGCGCCCTTTGCTGACAGGCATTGCAGCAGTTTGGGGGGACCAGGACACCCCTCTGGTTCAGATTTGGGGCCCTGCAAAGCATGTGCTGGTGCAGAATGTGGTCCCCTCCACTAACCTGGCTCATCATCCCATCATGAAATGAATCAGCTTTGTTTGACAAGATACTGTTTTCTATAAACCACGTGGGCTGGCATTAATTGGATTTCTATCTTTAATTCTTTATTTATTGAATCTTACATCAGCTTCTCTTTTATTTTGCCTAGGATTAAAGCCAGGCTGAGCAGGCAGCACTGATCTGGGTCATCCCACCACCCCTCTCTGGGAGCCAACTCACCTTTACACCCCCCCTTTACCTCCTGCAGCATCCCTGGCTCCGGGCTTTGCTCCAGGACCCGTGATCACAGCTTGGGCAGGGCACGGAGCCAAGGCACCCTGGCCTACTGCTTCTCCAGTGTTTATTCCTGGCAGATGATCTTTAATAAGGCCACATCATTAATGAACTAGAAAGCGCTTCAGCAGCCTGACGTGAGACAAATATAGCTGCCTGCTCATTTCCAAATACCAAACAGAAATATTTGCTGCCTGTTTCTGCCTGTTATGTATCATCATTAGCAATTCTGCAATCTCTATTAAGCATTTGTCTGTAATAATACCAATATAATTTACAAAACTCCTTTCTTATTGCCCTTAGTCCTTCCAGGCATGACTTTTCCCTGGCATTTTCATCTTGCTTTTTGCATTCTTAACATTTCACATCTTCCATGATATAATGACTGCTATCTAGTTTTCCTTGGCTACATATACATTTTCCCATTGTAATAGATGCTTTCATTTCACCACCAAACCACGAGAGCTTTAATCGTTTCCTTCTCTGACCCTGTAGCCAGGCTTTTTGGTCCCTCTGACTATGAAATCTCACTCCTAATTCCCAGCCATATATTTTTCCATCCGATTTTCTCCCCTTGCAGCCAGCCACAGTGTTCAAGCCTTCCCAGGGATGTGATGGCTGTTTACACATTCTCCTCTCTCTCACTCCAGGCGGGTTTATTCCCCACCATGGCAACGAGGTCTGCTGCAGGGATGCACCCCGCTGTGCCCAAGATCCAGTTCGGAGGGGCTTCTCTGGCCACCCAGCTCATTTTGCTCACTGCCTTCCCTTGTCCCCTTCCAAGAAACAGGTAAGATGAACCCCGACCCCCCCACCCCATGCCATGACTTGGTTTCCCTTCCCAAGGGCACCTGTTACACAACATCCCACCCTCACTTGGCTGTGGGAGGTGAAGCAACAAGAAAACTCCCACTGAGCTGCTGAAGGTGGGAAAAATAGGGAAGAGGGAGAATGTGTCAGCACGGTTTCCCTGAGCAGCAGCATGAAGACACTCATGTGACTCGGGTTGTATTTTTTCCTGAGTGCAGATGCCCCGCAGCCTGTCTGCGACCCTGCGTGGGGTGGGATGCTGCCAGCACAGATGGGCTGTGGGCTCCCAGTCTCTGCAAGGGGAGGTAGAAGCTGTTGCATGGAGTTAAAAGCAGGCAGAGACCTGGAGGATACATGCTCTGGGACCTTGTGCCTGCTGTGGATGCTCCCCATGTCACATTTGGGAGATGCCCAGCTGGGAAAGGGGATGGTGCTGCTCTGCAGGGGCTGGGACAGATGTGTCAGGGTGTGGGAGAGTGATGGATATGGTGATGTCTCACAGGGTTCCTGTTGTGGGAGCCCCATAACAGCTCTCCTTCCACAGGGATGACTGAGCAGATGCTGGCTGCCCCATTGTGTTTCATCACTTGGAGCCCTACTGTGGATGGGAATCATTTCCCTAGGGGCAGCACGATGCAACACAAGTCATAGAATCATAGCATCATAGATTGGTTAGAGTTGGAAGGGACCTTAAAGATCATCGAGTTCCAACCCCCCTGCCTTGGGCAGGGACACCTCCCACTAGACCAGGTTGCTCAAAGCCCCATCCAGCCTGGCCTTGAACACTCCCAGGGAATAGGGTTTCCACAACTTCTTTGGATAACCTGTTCCAGTTTCTCACCCATCCAGTGCTCACCCATCCCTTCTGCTGCCACAATGCACCCACAGTCCAGCCTTACAAGACTCTCCCCATGGCTGGGGGGATGCCACTGTGCTTTAAAGCCCTTCCAGAGCTCACCAGACCAATGTGGAGTTTGAGGTAAAAATGCTGGCTGGGAGGGTGATGGGGAAATGGGAACACACGTGAGCTGGCAGACACAGTTGGGTCCCTCACAGAGCCCCAGCCAGCAAGGTGCCAGGATTAAACACTCTAAACACAGCCCATGGCAAGGCAGATTTGTATCCTCTGTGTGCCATACCATTGCATTGCCCCCAAAATCCCTGCTGTGGCTGGCAGCGGTGGCCAGGGCTCCTGCAGTCTCCTGAGCCTGCTGTTAAAGCAGAAAAAACAAATTGCAACAGGCAGAGCATCACACACATCCCTCCCTACCTGTGCTCCTTACCCGGGCTCATCTCCCAACCCCCACGCTGACAAAAACACAGTGCCCCAAAACTTGGGTTTCTAGGGATCGGAGGCATTGCCATCTGAACCTGAGGACACCTGCTCATTTCAGCCAGGTGACAGTGGCTCCGGTGGCCCTGGGGCTGGGCTTCTGGGACCAATTTACTATTCAAGAAGCAAGCATTGAGGCTGTGGTGGTATGATGTATGGGTCCCACCAGACCAACCCGGCGAGCCAGAGCTAATTGCTCATGAAGCCCTTGCACCAACCTCGTTCATCGCCCGGGGGCTGGTTTCAGGGCTCACTGCCAGACACTTCGTCTTTGAAAGGACCATTTCAACCCCGTCTGCTGAGGAGAGGGGGCTGAAGTCCACCTTCCCCCTCAATGATAAGAGGGGAAGAAATCTCCAGGCAATGAATTATCGCTGCTTTGAACCTCCCTCTCTGCCACAGTGGGTGCTTGCACAGCTCACCAGCCCTTTTGCTCTCCCTCCCCTTGCCCTTCATCGCTGGCGCGGGGGAACAGCCTTTTCTCATTAGACGGGCTGCGATCTGTGAGCCCTGCGCCGGGTAATTGGCAGCAGAAAATGCCATGCCAGGAGAATTGCAGGGATCAGTTTTAGGAATAAAAGTCAAGACTGAGGCAGTAATCCCAGCAGAAGCTGCTCATGCCTCTGGGATATTTCCCTGTGTACGGATTAAAAGAGAAACAAAGTGAATTAAGGTCCCCGCATCTCCAGCTGGAGACATTTGCACCCATGCAGAGCCCTTGTGTTGGTGCTCAAACAGCCCTTTGGGGAATCAGGAGAGGGAAGACCTGTGTGGGATGAAGTGTTTTGGCAACAGAGGAGCTCAGGGGGCTGGACTCTCCAAAGCAGCATCCACAGTCGCCAGGGAGGAGATGGCCCAATATTGTCCCTGTGAAGAGACACGGAGCATCTTGTCTCCTTTCTCAGACCCAAACCAAAGCAATCATGAGTTTCTGTGTTTTGATCATGTTTTTGGTGATCTCAGTGTTTGATTTCAGGTTTCTGGGCTTTCAGGCTTCTTTGCACCATGATTTCCGGGCATTCTTTGCAAGTGGGAGACCTAGAAATGTGCTCCCTTTCTGAAGGAAATCCATGAGGCGGGGATAACCACCGCTGGAGGAGGGCAGCAAATGCCACAAAGCTGGTGGGAGTCAGCAATTTCACAAAATATGACTTGTGAGCAAATTCACTTCTGGAAGCTGGCTGCTGCTCGCCCTGAGCCAGCTGCCTACACAGCCTGCCTGCTGCCCAGCACGCACACTTGTATACACACGCTTGGGTGAAGTAGGACTTAGATTTGGATTTGGAGTCCCAGCTGGGCACTGCAGGAACTGGCTGCTGAGATGTTGCAAAGTCAGCCCAGCGAGGAGCATCTCCCCAGGCAAACCCCAGCAGTGCCTGGCCTGATGCTGTGGGTGTTCCACCGGCAAAACCCCATTGTTAAGCTCCTGCCCTGTGTGGGGTGTTGCAGGTTTGGGTTGACAACTCCCTGGCACTGAGGAGAAGACCTGGAAACACACAGCCGCTGCCTGTCTGTCCCGTGAGAACGTTAGCATTGCTTACTCACAGCCAAGTGACTGGATCGAAAGGAAAATACGCAGCTGCAATGACGGGGTGGCTGGCACTTGAATTTTTGTCACTGCACCCCTTTCTAGTGTACAGGACTTCCTAAATTATGGAAAAGCTGCAGAGGGATGAGGTGTCTCAGAACAGAGGCAACCCCAGTTTGCCTACAGATGAAGGTGGGAGAGCTGGTCCCTGGACATGCAGACACTGTTGTGGTGCTGGGAATAGGGTCCATGTCTTGGTGGGGGATAGACTATCCTTCCTTGGGCTGCAAAGTATCATCCAGGGTCCAAAGCAGGCAGACCCATGGCATTCAGGGGGTGGGCAGATATGCAGGGCTCAGGAGCTTGGAAGTACTTGGAGGAAAGAAGGCAGAAGAGGGAATCAAGGCCCCAAAATGAAGCAGAAATGCAAAGAAAAATTTTCCTTCCATCATTTAGTTGGCAGAAGGTGACACTGGGCCTGTCACCCCCTTTCATTACGTCTCCAAGGCTTTTCATGCAAATTCAGGCAAACAATTTCTCGGTTCTCTTTTAGCGCTCCAGGAGGGCCGATTTCATTTCAGGAGCAGTGGGGAACAATAATCATCTTGAAGTGTCTTCCATCCTGAGAGAGGCAGATAAGAGCCGTGCAGTGGACTAACAGCACTAATTTGACGTTTTCAGCTGATAGCTTTGTAGATGACAAAAATCAGGCACCATAAAAGGCTGGTAAACTCCAGAGCAGCAGGGTTACCCCCTCCCATGCATCCCTCCCATTCCCCTCCTCTGCTCCAAGAGCAAGATGAAACCCTCTCCCCAAGTGCACTGCTGCTCATTGCTATGGGGAAGTAGTTGCAGTGCGGATGGGTCTCCTGGTTTGAAGTAGAGCAGAACCATTATTCTTTTCAGTAATTTTACTTTTCATTTAAGTCTCTTCTAACTGATTGTACTCGTGGAAATTAAAGGAATGTTTGTAAGAAGGTGCCTGCTTCTACCAGTGATAAGACCTGATGATTATAGTTAGTACTAGGGAACAGTAGGCAGAGAGGCTCTTGCTTATACTCATTGCTATAACAACCAAGGTCAGATAACTTAGTTATGAACCAATTTGGAGGGTCTAAAGCTGCAACGAGTAGAGGGTTTGCACCTGTGGGGAGGAGTGGACAGGACGGGTGACCCAAAACTGACCAATGGGATATTCCATCCCATCTGCATCATGTTCAGTATAAAGCTAAGGAATCAAAAACCCCTCTTCTTCAATGGCTGGTGTCCAAGGAGGACTCTGCCTGTTCTTCTGCCTCTGACTCCGATCCAGGTGTTCCTGAATCCAGTTCCTGTCTGCCACTGAGTCCAGCCTGGGATTTCCCTGGTACCAGAGTGACGTGGTCATCATCTTGGGAGGTCAGTATTGGTTTTGTACATATTTTTATATATTTAATTTTTTCTTATTCATTATTTTCTTATTTATTATCTTTTCTTTTTATTGTTAATATTTTGTTAAAGCTGTTTTCCTTTTTTTTTTTTCCCCCCAGCTCATAAGTATCTTTCCCTTATTCTTTCTCCTCTCTCCTCTGGGCAGGAAGAGAAGTTTAAAAAGAGCATCTGTCATTCATTTAGTGGCCAGTCCAGCCTAAGCCACGACAGGTTTATTGGCACCGAGCTTGGGGCACAAGAGTCTTGACGGGTTGGAAATTAAAACAGACAGCTCGCATCATGTCATTCTTGATCCAAATGTTGTATTGTGCCTGTAAGTCACTGTTGGATCTACTTTGGAAGGACCCTTCCCCTTGTGACAAAGATGAGCTCGATTTGGAGCTCATGGGAGAGAATTCTTCAGATGAAGATCCAGGAGAGGGCTCTTCTCAAGCAGATCAGGGAGAGGCTCTTTCTCAGGATGTGTCAATGGAGGAGGAGGAGGA
>VXBW01007282.1:1245527-1263928 GCA_013400375.1 Thinocorus orbignyianus | reverse complement strand
GGAGGAGAAGGAAGAGGAGGAGGAGGAATCAGATACAGAAGTAATTGTTCAATCCTTATCTATGACAGACTTGCAAAATATAAGAAAGGACTTTAGCCGTCGTGAAGGTGAGACACTCCTGGCCTGGTTGCTCCGATGCTGGGATAATGGGGCTGATACCATAGACTTAGATGGTAGAGAAGCCAGGCAGTTGAGAAACCTGGCCAGAGATGAAGGCCTCAACCAGGCGATTAGGAGAAAGGCACAAACTCTCAGTCTCTGGCGTCGACTCTTGTCAGCTGTAAGGCACAGGTATCCTTTTAAGGATGAGATCGAATGTCATCCAAGCAAATGGACCACTGTGGAAAGAGGTATTAAGTATCTGAGAGAACTGGCTGTGCAAGAGGTGATTTATAGTGACTTGCAAGTGATTGTAGACCCTGATGCAATACCATGTGAACGACATATGCTGCGGAAGCTTTCGCGGAGTGCACCATTGATGTATTCCCACATGTTGTCAGCAATGACCTGGGGAAGATCTGATGGTGGTACATTAACTGTAAATGAAATGGCTGACAGAGTTCGACGCTATGAAGACAGTTTCTCCTGTCCTCCCATCTCTATGGCCATGGAAGAACTGACTGAGGAGAATGACAAAATATTTGATAAACTATCCAGGAGGGATAAAAGATCGTACTCTTCCCATGAATGGACCCACAGTCCAGCCATTAGGAAAAGATGTCCTCCTGCAAGACCGGCTCGAAAGAGACGGAACATGCCACGAAGTGCCCTGTGGTCTATTCTCTGTCTATATGGAGAGGACATGAGAGAGTGGGATGGACAACCTACCTCAGTCCTACAGGCACGGGTAGAGGAGTTGCAAGACAGAACAAGTAGAAACAAGAGTTCCTCCAGGAGGAAAGCTGCTTTGGTCTCCCATGAGTGGTTCTAGGGTCCAAATATGAACAGGTTTATTGATGGGTTCATTTATAAGCCATGTGAACCCATCTGTTAATAGCAGGTATTATGCTCAGAATTAGAGAGGCCCTGCCTCCAGCCAGGTGGAGGAGAGGGACAATTGACTTTATTGGACTGTGTGGATTTATTAGCTTGGTATGTTAGGCCTGGTGTTTTAAGCTATGTAATGTTAATTGCCACATAATGCTAACAGCATTCAATGAGTGTTTTTCAGGATATCATGGTGGTGAAACCAGAACCAGCTTCATCAAACAGCACCCAGTAACTTCTTTGATGTGGACATGCTACCTGTTGGCATGAATCTCATTGAATTTCATACTATCTCACCTGCTCTTAAAGACTGCTGTGATAGATGGAAACCTGTAATCATGAACTAAATGAACTTTTGTGTAGAAAGATAAATCATGTATTAGCGATACATATATGTGTGTGTATGGATATTTTTTTAAGACAACAAGCAGAAGTGACCTGAGCATGACGTAAATGGTATGGAATAAGGGGCGGAATGTTCTGGCTTGAGGTAGGACAGAACCATTATTCTTTTCAGTAATTTTACTTTCAGTTAAGTCTCTTCTAATTGATTGTACTCATAGAAATTAGAGGAATGTTTGTAAGAAAGTGCCTGCTTCTACCAGTGATAAGACCTGATGTTTATAGTTAGTACTAGGGAACGGTAGGCAGAGAGGCTCATTGCTATAACAACCAAGGTCAGATTAACTTTGTTATGAACCAATTTGGAGGGTCAAAAGCCGCAACGAGTAGAGGGTTTGCACCTGTGGGGAGGAGTGGACAGGACGGGTGACCCAAAACTGACCGATGGGGTATTCCATCCCATCTGCATCATGTTCAGTATAAAGCTGAGGGATGGAAGGGATCAATGGCTGGTGTCCAAGGATGACCCTGTTGGTTCTTCTGCCTTGGACTCTGATCTGTGTGTTCCTGTATCCAGTTCCCATCTGCCACTGAATCCAGCCTGGGATTTTCCTAGTGCCTGCTGGCATGTGATCATCATCCTGGGAGCTCACTATTGGTTTTGTGTGTATTTGTATATACTTAATTATTTTCTCATTCTTTATGTTCTTATTAATGTCATTATCTTTTCTTTTTGTTGTTAATATTTCAGTAAAGTGGTTCTAGGTTTTCTTTCCACTCTAAGTGTCTCTCCCTTATTCATAGAATCATAGAATGGTTAGAGTTCACTCTCCCTTCTCTTCGGGAAGTGAGAGGTGTTAAAAGAGACCATCTGTTGTTCATTTAGTGGCCAGTCCAGCCTAAACCATGACAACAGGGCAGGTTTAGCTGGTGGCTGAGCCATGGGAGAAGGAGCAGGATACAGCTGTAGGATGAAGGGAAATGCATGTCAGCCTGATCGGTGCAGTCCTGACCAACTGGCATTGCTTCTCTTCTTGAGAGAAAACATCCCAGCTGTCTTCTACTATCTTCTTGGAGAAGGCCCTGATTTTGTATCCAAGGGGAAAGTTCTTTGATATACTAGGTGCAGGTTTCTGATCCAGTTGACGGAGCCAACCAAGAAAAACTTCAGCAAACCTCCCCAAGGTATTTTCCAAGTCCCATCTGCTGTCTGAGCCCACACAAAATTTGCAAGTAGGTGTCTTTCTTGGTTTCCAGCAGGGACGGGGTTGATTCTCCCCTGTCTCTATCCGGCACAGCTATTCCACCCCAGGTGTGCCAGGCCCAGGGGCAGCAGGGAGCTGGCCAGGGAGGGGAGGGGCCACAACCGGGAGTGGGCGTGGCGACGTCACGGCGTAGGCGTATATATGGGCGGGCGGCGCTGGGGTGCATCTCAGCGGCGTCGGTGGCGGTTGGGGCGGTGCGGGGTGCGGTGCTGTCGGTATTGTACTCATGTTTGTCTCCTCCATCTGTGTTACTGTTTCCCTGCAATATCTGTTGCTCTGGTAAACAGTTTTTATCTCAACCCACGAGTCTGCCTTTTCTTTCTCATCCTCTCCACACCGCTGGGGGGCGGAGCCAAGGGACTGCCACGTGGCGCTTTTGTTGCTGCCGAGGCTAAACTGTGACAGTGTCCTTGTCCCTACTTGCTGTGTTCAGCCTTGCATGCTGCAAGCCCCTTTGACTCACATGGGAGTGTGCAGATTTGCCTGTAGCTCACTAAATCCAATTCTCTCCATCAGTTCCAGCCTGGAAGCCTAAGCCTTTGGAGGCTGCAGCTGTAATTTGGGAAAACAAGTGATAAAGTGACAAAAAGTAGCTCCTTCCAGGGAGATGGGCAGGGTCAGACCAAGGGCTGGACCAGCTGAAAATGGAGCAGCAGAATCCTCAGCAATTTCTCCAGCTCAGACCCCTGCATCCAGGTAGGACCTAGATCCATCTTTGTCTTTCCTGCAAGATGTGAATCTGGCCTGTTCTTCACCATGAGAGCTTATCTGTCTTCTCCCCAACCAACCTGCCCCACAATTAGTTGCTGCCCTTAAAGGTCTAACCCCAAATATTTTTGCTGCTGTTTCAGTCCATCCCACCTTGTCCTTGATCCAGCAGAGGATGAAGAACTAACACCTCCCTTTCTTACCACACTTTTCCCATTATTGCTTTGTTACAACATGCTCTTTTTGAACCTAAAGCCCAGTCTTGCAAAACCTCCTGGCTCCTCTCTGCACCCTCCTGCATCTGGTGAGGATGCTTTTTACCTCCATGAGTGCCCATTATGGCATTAATCCCATTCCCAGGCAGACACTGGCAGCTTGGAAAGCCATGTATCAAGGCTCAGTGGAGGTTTTGTTTCCCTTAGGTCCCTTTTTGCCTGCTTTCTTCCTAACATAAAAGAGTTTTAATTTCTACCAGACATGAAGTCTTAGGGAAAAAAACAGGGAGAAAAGCACTGATCCCTCCCTGGTGAAAGCAGGACTTCAGCTCAGCCAGCACAGTGAGGTTTATTCGCATGAGGTTAAACTGAGCTGCAGCCACTGGGGATGGCAGCTAATTAAACTGGTGACACTGGGGCAGGCTGGGCAGGGCACTCTGCAGAGAGCACAGGTTTTGCTGATGCAAGGTTGCTACTGCCAGCTGAAAAATGAAATCCTATCCCATGCTGAAGAATGTGATTTTAAGTCAATTTTTGACCTGAACTGGGGCGAAAAGTAATATTAGATTTTTTATTTTTTTTTTCCACGGGACAAGATATTCGGATCGGGTGGAAAAAGCTTTAGGAGAGCTCAGCGGGGTTTCTCAGCTCGACGCGTGACTGCTCAACCAGTGCCCATTAATTTTGTTTTCTCCCTGAAGGCAGAAATGGGACTAGGTGAATGTCTTCATTTCTCCCACCCCTTCTCCTAAAGGAAACTCATAATTTTTTTATCAATCTTGAAATATTCCCAGCAGAAAAATTTTCATTTTTATGAGAGTGGCATTTTCAGCCAGTAAACTGGTCTCCCGGGAAATTCCTACCTGGTTTTAAATTCACCTGGCTCTCCTGGGCTTTGATTGCTTTCTGCCTCCTTTCTTTTTTTTCACTGTTATTATTTTGACCACAGGCTGCTGAGGACAGGTGTGGTTCCTTCTGGAGCTGCTATCAGTCTCCTGTGGGATAAAGAACAGAGATGCCCAGGTCAGCCTGAGTCTTCCAGCAGTTTGGGCAAGATGAATGCTGACTGTGCCTCTGCCAAAGGTTTTTTACCAGCACTTGCAGCTCTGCTTCTACCCCACTTCCTTGCCCCTCCTTTTTTTTTGGATTGCTCCCTTTTTTTTTTGATTGCTGATAGCAAGTACCCCTTTGAGCATCACATCTCTCTTCTAGCTCCCCCCATCGAGCACACTCTCTTCTAAAGCTGTGAATGTCATTTTCATGTAATTTCTCTCTGTTAACAGATTGGGTTTGGGTTGCATCGCACCAGCCCAGCCTGGCTTCGGTCCTGCAGCAGCTGTGTCCTGCAGATGCCTGGCACAGGGAGGAGATGGCCTCGTCTGTGCTCCATCAGCACCCCTCTTTGCTGCCCTGCATTGCCCAGTGCCAGCAAAGCCCGGCCTCCTCCTCCTCTGACATTTTCTGTGGCTCTGCCAAAGAAACCACTTCTATTTTGCTTTGTTCCCTGCAGGGAAACCGTGAAAGATTTCTCATCTTGTTCCCAAATATAATAGGATAATGTCTTGTTGCCCTGGCTGGTTGCAATTCCAGGGTGGGAGGCTTTGCTAATGCAGTGATAATGCACCATTGATGGAGGTTATGTGTCACCAGTGAATGTTGGTGTACCATAATTTTTATTTTCCACAGGCAGTTTTCATAGGAAGGGATCACTAGAATTTACCCTTCTCAGCTGAGGGGCAGGACTGGCTCTACCAATGCCATTTCTGGTCAATATTTGTCTCCCCTGCTTGTAATCCCCTTCTGTCTACTCTTCCCTTGGAGCTGGGACACACATCCCAGCATTGCCCCTCAACCTCCTCTGCTCCACACCGAGCCTTTTTATTTTTATGCCTGCCCAGAGGGCCAAGTGTTTCCACCCCACTGTGGTCATGTGTGTGTCTCTGCATTGGTTTCTAACAACCCTTGGCTGCCAGGAAGACCTGGAGGTTAGTGTGTGTGTGATACTCTGCCCTGTGGCCAGCCTGAAGACCTTCCAGTGATGGTTGGCCTCAAGAACCCGTGGTGACCACCCCTGGAGACCTGGGTCCGTAAGCTCCCCAAAGGTCCAGCTCTCTGGAGAGGCACAGATCAAAGGTCTGGACGTGTCACCTTGGCCATGCCTCCAGGGCTGGCTTTGGAGCAAGGTGTTTCTCAGCTGGTCACTTCATTGTGGCTTGTCTTCGCTTCAGCTTGTCACAGCTTGGCCACAGCCCTACGCAGAGGTGAGCGATCCACAGTCAGCCCAGCAGGGCTTTAGAAGCACATAAAGCATGAATGAACTCACCTTTTTTTTTCTTTTTTTTTTTTTTTTACTTTTTCTTGAAAACTGGTGACAACTTGACTGCCGGCTCTTCAGGGCTGGGGGCTTGGCTTTACTTCTGCACAGGACCCTGGGGGATTAGCGGTGAGTCTGCAGGAGTGGACAGGGCACTTAAACATGGGAGAGATGTGGCTGAAATATTTTGACTGCCCAATGAGCCATTTCTCATCTTGCCAGAGGGCAAATTCAGCCCTGCTGTGCCCTGGCTGCTGTGGGGAGGATGAGAGGAGAGCTCCTACTATGGGAAATGTTTCCTATACCCATCCTCTACAAATTCCTCCTNGGAGGGGGTTGTTGCTGCCAGAAGTGGCACTGGATAGAGCAGAGCTTAGGGAAGACCACAAGGAGGTTTGGCAAAGCTTCCCCATCCTATACGTGCCCGTAGGCTGCCTGCTGGGGAGCTCTGTCCCTCATGTAAAACCCCTAGAGGTTCCTCCACCATCTCTTCCAGGGAAGGACTTACAAGACATTCATCTTGTAATTGCTAAGCTAAAACACAGCTCTAGGCAACACAACCTTGTAAGGGACGCCTCCAGTCCCTGCACTTGTCTTAGCACTGTCATGGACCACGTTGCAACTGGGATTTTTCTTTTGAAGGGAAAATATCCAGTATTTCCCCAAATATGTTGGAAAATATTTGCAAAGTGTATGCAAAAGCATTGAAAAGTCCTTGTCTCTGCAAATTGTCAGAAGTGAGAGTGTGAAAAGAGAGCTATTGGCCCTTGTCCTTTGAGAAATGCTGAAGGAGCGGGTCTGTGATGCTGGCATCCCCCTGCCCTTCAGTACCCACTCTGGGGCTCTGGCTGAAGAAAATCACAAGACTCAAGTGTTAACTCCACAAAAGCAAGGGGGAGAAGATTTTTGCTGGATCTTTATCCTCACACTCTTGCTGGTGGGTGGGCGGGCTGGTGGGGTTTTTAAGAGCGAATCTCATTAGCCCACTTAAGGTAAAACGTGGTCGATGCTGTGTTTTGAGAGCTCTCCTTCTGAGATGGGGCCATATTGAGAATCAGCCTGCAAAGCTGCTGGCTGCCTGGAAAGAGATTTCTCAAATCCTCACCACAATCTCAGCTGAAATATGCTCTTTGCTCTCCCTTTATCACAAAACTGCAGTAAGATTCACCCCTGCTGGCCTCTGGGGATCCCTCAGCCTTCACAGCTACTGCCCCCAAAATCACAGCCCCAAATTCATGGCCAGGCAGAGCCTTGCTTCCTTGACCTTGGGGCAGCTCCCCCCAGAGCAGTTTGGGCACACGCAGTAGCTGGCTCACACCTTCCACACCTAGGTCCTGAGTCTGGCATCATTAAGGAATAACATCCCGGTTCTTTTTATCCTTTTGCCAGTTTATAGTTTCTGCCTTTGCTGCAGCTTTCAGCTGCTTTCTCAGTCCCCTGACGGTCATTCAAGACTGCTGTGCTAGTCCTTAGCCTTCCGACTGAGGATGCTTTTTGCCGTTGTGCCCCTTAAGCAGAGCTTTGCCCAAGTCAGTGTTAATGGATGACAGCAGAAGTACCTCAGAAGACTTCTAAAACCCCGCTGTTCTTGAAACTTTTATTTAGCTACAGCAGCTCCAATATGATCACTGCTTGGGTTGCTTGAACAACAGCTGGAGACTAATGTGGGCTGAGTCTCTTGGGCACCACCAAAGCCAGAGAGAAAGGCCAGCAGGGGTAGTGACAAAAGTGATGATCTTGCTAAGAAAAACTGTGGTGGAAAACCCAGAGCTGCCCATAAATTACATCATCTTGTTATGCTACTGAGCAAAAACCAAAACCAAGATAAAAACCCATCACAAATAACACCCTGATGCAAAGCCAGTATATTATAAAACTTCAGACATAAAAATAACGACAAAGCTGGAGGAAAATATGGAGGCACAAGCTCTGGCCATGTAACAACAGACCATCCGAAGTACATTGCAGTCAGAAGAAGGCAGCCAGTGAGGTCTCACCACCAGGCTGCAGGGTCTGACCTGCAAAAGTCATTCTGTATTTTCAGCTAATTAAAATTCCTTGGGCTAAAGGAATAATCATGTGTGTTATGAAACGTTTCCCCCCTGCTAATATTTTAATTGCCAGCCGCTCCATGCTCAGAGTGGGGAAAGGGAATAGGAAGTTGAGAAGTCAAAGCAAATCATCTGAAGGAACAGATGGAGCAAGGAGGGGACCGGGCAGGGATCAGCACTCTGCACACGCCTGCACGCACACACCCCCCGACACAGCAGGGCTTCTCTCTCGGCACGGGGAGAAGAAACCAGTTCAAACAACAGGTCTTGCATTAATATCTCATTCTCTATAAATAAATCAATAAAGGGAGCGCTGTTTGTCTGCTCCTCCTCTGAGTCACTTAGGAGCCCTGTGATGCTTCAGGCTCTGCATCATCTTTGCGCTTTCCCTCCCTGGCTGGAGGGTGGTGGGGAGGGGACGTTACAATCCCTGGTTTTGCACAGGCTGGTAGGGTATGCAGGCACAATGCAGCCCCTTCTGAGTCCCCACGGAGCTCCGTGGGTGTCCCACACTCTCTTGGGGGAGCAGCATAGCAGCCCTGAGGAGCATCCTGTCTCGGGAGGGGTTCACACCAAGGAGGAGCCTTTGCTCAGAGATTTGAGGCTGTTGCCACTTGTTTATAGCATTGGTGATTTGCAGCAATGGAACCCAAAAAGAGGGAGTTAAGCCTGTTTCTAAGTGTCTGAGAAAAAAGTGATTTGGAAAAGATATTGGGGGGTCAGAGGGAAGTGCCACTGTATATTTCCATAGAGGTTATACAAGGAACTGGAACGGTCCCGTGGGAGTAGGGCAGCATCATTTGGGATGCTGGGATACCTCACCCAGGGTCGCCGCATCCCAACATGCAGACTGCAAAACCAAAGACAGTTTTGGTGAATAACAAGGGGGCTAATTAAGAGCCTCAAAAGACAAAAACGTCATTTGACAAACTGCAGAGAGGGGCCAAGAGCAATTCCCGCTGCACGGCTGAGAAACAGCTGGGCTTTGGATCATTCTGTCTCCAGTTAGTTTGCAAATTTAATGGGACACTACAGAGAGCGTGGATGGGAAACCCAAAACTTGCTTTGCCTTTTCTCCATATGCATTCACAGGCTCCTGCTCATTTTTGCAGTGTTTGCTCTTTTTTTCCCAACAGCTTATGTCTTATTGAGGAAATATGATCTAAAACACTGAGGCTCTGATGAACTGTGGCTCTGCACAGAGAAATGCCATGTAATGCCTCCCAGGGTGGATGCTGGCAGAAAATACACCAGAACAAGAAGTTCAAGTGGTTTGAGATAAATTGCATGTGCTGGGTTTTAATGCATATGTAGAGCTGCTCTGTTTTTTTGACAAAGGCAAGAAACTAGCATTTCTGAGACTACAGCTCACAAACAACCTACAACAAAAAATATATTAATATAATCTGTAGGAAGCTGGCCATCAGCATGGCATCCCATGCAGGAGGATTTCTGCTCTCTTTGAGGATAAGCTCAGGTGTCCAGAGGTGAGAAGATGCTCAAGGCAAGAACAGTTTTGCCTCTTGATGGACCAGCAGCCTAGCTGGGTGTGAGCTCTGCCAGGAGGACCAGAGTAACAGGAGTGTCTCTGTCCCAGAGTGAGAAGGGCCAGCCCTCCTTGTCCCCTCCACTGTGTCTCCTGCTCCTGCCTCTGCCTGGCTGGAGCCTTCTCCTGCCTTGGGTACTTCAGGGAAATCTGCAGATTAAATAACTCAAATATGCCCTCAGGAGGAGGCCACAGCACCAATTTACAAAAGGAGCTCCAGAAGGGTTTTTTGTGCTTTTTAGTCCTCTTCTAGAAAGAGCTCAGGGTCTCCCACAGACACTTACGTGGTAGGGGTACTGGGACACAACTGTGGGCTGAGAAGTGGCCCCAGCATGTGGGTCTGGATCCCACCAGTGGGAAATCAGCCCCAAGCAAACCAAACACACTGCATTAGTGCTCACCTCTAACTCAGGACAAATCCTGCCTACTGACCCTAAAGTCTTTAAAAACATGAACAGCTGGTATCCCCTGGTATTCCTCTGTTCTCTGTCTCCCAAATACCTCGGGAACACACAAGTGAAGGGCTGCAGAATCCACTATAGCGAATAGCTCTGTGACTAGTGCATTATGCTTGGTTAGGAGCAAGTAAGTATTTTCAATGGCCATATCAGGATTTGCAACCTGATGGCTACTGCCCTGGGGAGCCCTCTGCCTCTCCCTCCCCCTCCCCCTCCCCCTCTCCTTTNCCAAGGGGAGGGTGGCTCCTGAGGGCACACCATTTACCACAGCCAAACATTGATGGGTTCATAACTCACGGCTGGTGGAGTGCAGCACAGTCCTACTGTGTTACAAGGTGATCAATAATAAGTAGAAATTAATGCAGTGGAAACGATGGATTCAGAGTCAGTTCAGAGCATGGCTGCAGGCTGTCAGCTTCGCTTGGCCTCACAGGGACAGAAGGGCAGGTCACAGCATGTCCCAGGGCATTTCCTTGCATCTTCCTGGGCTCTGAGATGTGCACATCATCTTGGCTGAGCCTTCCCAGGAGCCTGGGGGCATCTGCCTGGGATGATAAAGGTGAAATGAATCCCCATCTCGAAGCACCTTGCACCAAGCTCTCAGGCAGCAAAGTGAATCTCCTTATGGATTGGAGATAAAATTCAGACCTTCTTAATGCTTTTATAAGAGTGACTGGCTGCAGCTCAGTGTGGGCAGAGCAGCCTTGCTCTGGCAGCAGGACCTTTGCTGACCTTTCCCTGGATCATGGCACAGCCCTGGCCATGGTGGCTGAGCTCCTCCACCTTGCTGCATCCCTTGGGCACAGCCAGATGAGTCCTGGCTCTGTGCTGCACTAAGCAGAGGGAAAAGCAGCAGCATTTCCTCTCCTTTAGCCACGGGCACTAATAATCAAATGGCTTTTCATTCCCGTAAACCATGTCCTGCTAATGCTTCCTGCAGACACAGACTAGAACCCATCCTCTCTCACCTCACTCATTTTCCGCTTAGTCTGCCCCTTTATTGCCTAATAAATGGTGTCTGATTCAATTCTGTCATCTGCCTGCAAACCTGCTGTGGCTGTAGTCCTCCCCTGGGGCAGGAATTGTCCCTGTCTTTCCTGGGCTCCTGAAAGTTCCCAGGTCCCTCCCTGGAGGAGTAAGGAGAGCCCTTTGAGGTCAGGTCCCTGCACCAGAGGAGGAGAAGTTTTGGAGTGAGACATGAGCAAGTGATGACCTTTCTCAGCAGAGCATTACTTTGTCTCTATGGCCAAGTCCAGAGTGCAAAATGAAGCCACGTTTTGGTCATTCAGCCAAAAAGAGTAAGTGACGGGTACCGTCCTGGGGGGCACTGGGAGATGCAAGGGTGCTGTACCTACAACACAAATATCCGTCCCTTTTTTTGTAGCTGGGGTTTGCCTTCATTGCTGCCATCTAAATAACAGTTTTGGTCTCTCCCCATCAAAGAGACATCCCTCCAACAACATCTGCAGCAAGCCAGAGAGTCACGTATCTTCAGCAGTGGCTGAGAGGAGGAATCTGCAGCATGCTCCCTCCATTGCCTGTCCTGGTGAACCTGCCGGCTCCAAATGTTACCTGTGAGCTGGAAAAAGCAGTGGCTCTGTTGGCAGGCTGAGCCCATCCTTCTGCCCCTAATTGCCATGTTATAAACGTGAAATCTATTCAGGGCTGCCAAGAAAAATGCTCCAAATCACAAATACCTGCCATTATAGTAAGATGGCCAAGCAAACAGCTACTTGCATCAGCGCTGCCTTTTAAATATTCTCAGCTGGGAGCTGATGCAGCTTGTTTGGGTTTGTCTTTCAAGAGAGAAAATGGAATCCATTTTTATTTTAAACCAACAAAATCTTGGTCACTGCCCAGCTTTACCACTTGACTGTTGACTCAAACACCTTTGGCATGATGAGTGCTTTAGCCAGGGAGTGAAAAAAGGTGCTTATTTTTTGTGGGAAGGGCAGGCAGGTGGCTGGTTCCCATCCCAGCTCCCTGTGCAGCCCTTCCCAACATGTGCTGGTGTGCACATCCCTCTCATCAGCTCAGCAGCAGCACAGCGCTGTGGTTCCCCGAACACTTTAGTGCATAATAGGACCAGTTCAATAATCCCATTACAGTCCGTCTTCAGGATGCCAGGACTAATTGGCAGGCGCTGGGACCTTCATCCCCAGCTGGAATTTTATTGCTCATCACAATTAACCATGATACTGAAGTCTCTTGGCCGCACATGTGCCATTAGCTCAGTCTGGAGCTGTGTCCTCACTGGGCACTTTTGAGGCCCCACTGCACCCTGTCCCCAGCCACTGGCAGAGAAAGTACATGGTTATTGCTGCAGCTGATTTGCCTTTACTTCATGCCATTTGCAGCTTAATGGGATTTATTTTGCGCATGTCCAGTTGGAGCTGCTTGCTGAACAAAACGCTAGCTGGAAGCTGCTGTGCTGGTGGCACTAGGGGAGCTGAGGACAGCCCCAGCCTGGTGCCCGGCCACGGCGGTGACATGGGATCAAGTGGCCTGAGCTGGCACAGCTGGTTTGAGGGGCAGCAGGAGGGCCTGTCACTAGGCTGATCCTTTACTGGTCTGGTCACATCTCTCTGTTGCAGCTCTTGGCTTCACCAAACTGTCCCTTCTCATCAGAGCACTTGACATGTGCTGAAGCACACGGGCAGAGGCTCAGCTCACTCCAGTGCAATGGGCACATTTGTTTAAATGTGGGCTTGGTGGTTTTTTTTCCTGATCTAAAGCTGTTAAATGCTAATTGCAGCTCGTCCTAATGGCTTGTTTTCAGCTGCTCTGGGATATGCCATTTCTAGGGCCCTGGAGAGAGCAGAGGGCTGAGGACAGACTCTGACAACGCAGCTGGTGACAGTTTTATTTCCTTTGAAGTGACTGAGACTTTGGAGACACTGCTCCCACTGTGACGCTTTGTAGTGATGAGGAGTAAACTCTGCCTCTGTGTTCGTGTTTCCCATACTTGTATGTGACTTAGATCCCAGCACCGTGGACTGAGGCCTTGAAAGCACACAAACCTCCTCCTCCAGCAGGAAACTTATTACAAGAAGATAACTGCAAATGTCAAAATTTTGCCAGGCTTCAGAAAGTGATTAGACAAATTCTAGGAAGAAAAAAATCCATCAAGAGCTATTAAGCACCACGACAAGCCCTGGGACTCAGATGGGTGGATGCCAGCGAAGTGTCCCACAAGTCTGCCTGATCTGTCCTGCTTTCTCCATCACACCTGCTTTTGTCCAGGACCAGTACTGGGATACTGGGCTGAAGGGGGGCTTAGTCTGGTCCAGACATGGGTTTATTTATCCTGTGCTGTCCAGGACTGTCTTTGCCGTTAGTTTCTGAAGGTGGTTTTTTTTCAGTCCAGAGCTACATGATATCTATCAGCCTTGGAGCAGGATTATTGGAGCAGGTGTGCTGCGAAAAAGCTGTTGGGATCAAGATCCATCCTGGAGCCGAATGGAGGCAAGCAAAGGGTGACTCTTCAGACAAAAACTTGTTGGAAAGAGGAGCTAAAGGAGGCTGGAAGAGATTTATCTTGTTTTTCACAGCTGAGGCTGGATTGAGGGATTGACAAAGCCTGGAAGCCCACAGGATGCAGCTGGGGTGGGCTGAGCCATTGGGCTGCACCAGTGGCTGCTGGGGCCAGGCTTCAGCTGCTGCCAGAGAAATCTTTCCACAGGAGGGATGGCTTTTGTGTTAAATATGGGCTATAAGATCAGTTATCCACTGAGCAGCAATCCCAATAGCATTTCAGTCCTCTTTGCACTGCTTTTTTTGGTTGGATAAAACCCTGGTTTAGTCCATTTCTGCCAGCTATAGCTGTTAGTCAAAACAAAACCCTCCCTGAACTAATTCTTTTTGGCTCCATGTCACGTTCTCTTGGTTTTGAGCTCATCACCCTGCCCCACTAGCACCTCACAGCATCATGAGATGCTGTGCCCAAACCTATGCCCGGGAGCACGCCTTGGTCCTGGTAGAGGCAGCGTGCCTGACCCCCGCTTTGGTACCCAGCTCCTACAGCTCCCTGCTGCCTGTGCCCACCCTGGGGCTGCCCGTCAGCACACACACCTGTATTACAAATAACCCAGCCACTCTCACTTTCCCAATCCCATGTCCATCATCTTCTGGAGGATGAGATCCCTGTTGCGTGGCTGCCCGTGTGGTTCATCGCCTCCTCCCTGCCCAGCTGGGGGATGCTGCTGCTCCAAGCTCTCTGCCCCCACCCGCATCCTGGGAGGGGATCTGGGGATGGGGAGAGGTGGGTGCTCAGCTCCTGTCTCCTCAGTTGGTTTTGAGCTTTGATTTTGTGTAGAGCTGCACATTGGGGCAGTATTTCATGCTTGCCAGTGTTGGCTGATAAACCTTTGATTTTCACTTCTGGGAATAATAGCATGGTAATGAATTATATTCACAAGAATAACTGTAATAGTCATAAAACTGCAAATAGAAGAAAACTGTAAATCAGTCACCCCCTTGTAATGTGCTTACTTCATCTGAATCACCCTCCCTGGGCAGATTATCAATTTTATTTGGCTTTTCCATCCTAAACTTTTATTAAGTGGGGTGCCTCATGCGTAAAGATACCAAGCACAAGCCATATGTTCCAGGGATTTATCTGTTTATTTTGCCTGCCTTCCCTCCCTCTCCCCTCCCGATCACAGCTCTCCGGACCTGCAGGCGGCTGACGTCGGACCGTAAAAGACATGTCCCCAGTGTTGCTTTACCTTTATTATGCAAAAAAAATAAGCTGCTGGGTGATGCAGAGGCCTCTCTGCTGTGCAGAATTAGCCAGACCCTGCAGCACGTTTAGCTTTCCATGTAATTAAAACAGAAAGCCATTAGCATAGCTCCAGGGTAATCAAAGGGCTGCATCCCGGACCCCAGTGTGTCCTGGGCTGCAGAATGAAGATGCTGCTGCTCCCAGTTGATGGTGTAATGCTCACCCTGAGCCCCGCAGGTAAACTGAGGCAGCCCAGAGGGGTGTGAGGGCAGCGGGGGCAGCACTGGGGTAAGGACGGTGACAGTTTACTGCTGTGGTGCTGGGACTGAGCGCAGATGGAGAACATGGTTTTGAACGTGTTTTCTCCTGGCTATGGAGTGTGGCAGCACCACAGAAGATCTTCTGGGCCCAAGCATCTTCTCTTGCTGGGTACAGCGTGGTAAGTTTTAGCAAAGTCCCTGTCTTGTCTTTTTTTTTTTACTGGAGATTCACACAAAAAAATCCCTGTTTGTTTCTCTCTCAGCTGCCTGCCCATGCCCTTTTCCATGTTACCTGTCAGAAATCCACTGGCTGCAGGTGTGTTCAAGAGGTGCAAGTCTGGCGTGAGAGCAACGCTGAATCAGCGCTGGTGGGAAAGGCAGCAGAGCAGCCAAATGAGTCAGGGGAAAGGTGCAAATCACAACCAACAGAATGCAGCTGTTGGGTTCAGTGATCTTTGCAAAGGCGAGGAGGAAGCTGGAGTGGAGCTTGCTTCAGCTGGACGTGAACTTGCCAGGGCCTGCACGGCATTTCACGGCTTTTGGAAACACTGGCTGCAATTTCCCATCATAACGCAGCAGGAAAACAGGGAAAAAAACACTGACTGTGTGATTTACAGGACACCTCTCTTGGATATTTCCATCTGTGATCCGAAATTCTCAAGTAATGTAGAAACCTTGAATTATTGCTCCAACTGCTCCCATTGACTATGCTTTTGCCTTGATTTTTCATGCAAATCCAGCTTCTCCCCCACTGTGCCCAGCAGCCTCCAGCACTGGATCCAGCTGCAGCTGCCTCTACCTGTGCCTCCTGCCCAGCAGCAGGCTGGTTTTGTGGCTCATGATGGTCTGTGCATTTGCAAGAGGTGATCTAACAATGTGTTTGGGTGACTTTTGTGCCCATACAGATAATTTTTGAGTCCAAAATTCAGATTTCTTGAGTTAAAGAAAATAATTTTGCCTAGTTAATGATGGCTAATGAAGCTTAGCCCACCTGCACCCATTGAGGACTCTTGGCCAGCCTCTTTACAGCTCAGCAGGACCTGAAACACATCTGATGTGCTGGAGATGACTCTGCTCTGCTCTGGCAAGTCTCAGGCTGTTTTCCTGAGCAACAGGCTCTTGGCAAGAACTTCAGGTGTGACGTATGTGTTAGTGCTGGTGCCATCCTTGTATTGTACTTATGGACATCACAAGGGTTTTCATTAGTGCAGGCTCAGGGGTGACCAGAGAGGCGTCAGGGGCCTTTGCCCAGCTCCCCTGTTCCTTCTTGAATCACTTCTGCCAGCAACCTGGGCTTGGGCCAGTTTTGTAACATGGTTTTCCCAGTCTCCCTGGAGGAGATGTCAGTTTGAGCCTGGAGATGTCCCAGCTCGCCAGCCTTTCTCTGGCTGTTGCTGGATTCAGCCAGGCTTTTCCAGAGCTCCTGTTTGGCTTCATCTAAGGAAAACCAGAGCCTGCCAGGCGTGCGCCATCAGGAAGTCTTCAGCCCTGCTGTGCAGATCAGGCTGCTACTGGCTTCAGCAGAGCCAGAAAACAGACTGAAAAATCCCAAATTGCAGAGGTGACTGAGCCGGGGTGTGGGTGGAGGACAGGCAAAGAGCGCACTTATTGCTGTGACTCATGCAGGTGCTTCGCTCAGCACCCAACACACGGTGTTATCCTGCACCCCTGGGATTAAAGAGGTTCGTTGGTGGCAGTCAACAGTCACTGGAGCAAGGAGAAGGGAATACAACAAAGCTGGAGTGGGAAAGGCTGAAGATACCACAGCTGGAGGTTCAGCCCAAGAGATGCTCCCCAGAGAGGGTCTTGCTTGCAGGTTCCAGATAAGTTGGCACAGGTTCTCTAGTCCTCTATTTCCAGAGGTCCCCCAGGCAGGAGGAGCCAAGGCAAGCAGCACAGGAGCAGAAACTCCCCTGTGGTATCCCTGTGGGGTGTGCAACCTGCACTCCATCCTCCAAGGAAGGCTGTGGCAAAGTCACTGCTTGTGCTGCTTCATAGCTCTGCAAGCTGGAGCAGAGCTGTGCTTGGAAAGGCATAGCGGGGAGAAAAACCTCACAGGAATTGGATTTTAAAGGCAAGTCCGAAGTTCAAAAGTAGTTGCAATTTGAAGAGAAATCTGCTCTTTGCAGCCAATTAGCAAGGCTGAGAAAGCAGCAGGAACGTCTCATGTTTTGACAACGTTAAAAAGGCACAGAAACTAAACAGTGCGGATTGAACACGCCACCCGTGCAAGCTGTCACTCCAGCATCAGTGGCCCAGCAGTGAGCCAATCTGCTGGTGGCCCCAGCAGCACAGCAGGTCCTGGGGAGCAGCAAGGTCCCAGCCTGCCTGCCAGAGCCAGCATCCCTACCCTGCCCTGGCTGCTGGGGTACTGCCAACAGGAAAAAAAAAAACATATGTTTTTGGTTAACTCCAGCTGCAACAATTTTGTATGCAAGTGTCTGCGTTTATACACATGATCCCCTCTTTTTCTTCTTGGGTTGAAGGTTTTCTTGGGTGGAAGGCTCTAGTTTGGGCTGTCTGCTGCAGAAGAGACACCAGCGTAATGGGGATGGTCTGGCTGCCTGGCTCTGCTCCCACAAACAGACAAGTTTGCAGCTGTTTCACCCTCTCAGCAGAAGGAATCGATGGGTCTGGCTCCAAATTCATTTAGCAGACTTGGTCTTTGGGGAGTCAGACAGGTCTGGCAAAGCATCCAGGGTGCAGCCAAGGAAAGGCAGAGGGTGAGAAGGACTCTACCGGAGAAGGAATTCCCTACTTCAGGGCAAGGGATGCTCCATTGTCCTGAGGATGCAAGAAACAGATCTTCAAGCAATTTCTCAGGGGCCTGTGAAACAGAGGCTCAGAGAGACAGATTTTGCTTTTCTCTTCACTAATGAACAGTGAAAGACTCCATGTCTGGTGTCTGGGATTCACACATACACAGAGACCCTCTGGGATCTGTCCATAACAAGAGCCTCTTGGTGCAATGCCCTCATGTTTTCCCAGTGAAAACAGGACTGATCTGACACTGCAGCGCAGGGGGGCCATTGGTATGGGGCTCCAGGGACCCCTTGTGATGGCTAAGGCAAGAGAAGGATCTCCAGACACTTGCCACATATGGCATGGACAGAAGCAAGCAAGATCTCAGCTCACTTCATTTTGGCACCTGAAGAGAGTGAAGACAGCCTCCCCAGACCACCTTTCTGTTGAGACACGTGTCCCCTTCCTGGGATGTTTCCCAGCAGCAGTGAGTGACCGAGACAGCAGTTTTGGGGATGGCACCAAAAAGGCACCCCCGGTGCTGGGCAGAGCCAGTATAGAGCCCCCCCCAGCCTTCACACCAGCCCATGTCAGCTAACACAGCGCTTGTTCTGGCCACTGCAATCACATCTCTGATCCCTGCTTCACCATCAAATTAATGAGGAGCAGAGAGGGCTGACCGTGAGCAAGCAGCGAGGGGGTGGTGGGGGAACGCAGGAGGTGGGCGAAAGGATGCTCTTGGTGACTCACTGCCCCGTTCCCTTCCCAGGGAGAAGGTTTTCTGTTTTGG
>VXBW01007282.1:1201056-1245508 GCA_013400375.1 Thinocorus orbignyianus | reverse complement strand
CCAGTCCCTCCTTCCCCCCCCCCTCTCCCCCCCCCCTCCCCCGCCCCCACCCCCTGCCCAAGCCAAAAAAAGCTGTGACAGCTTGATTTAAGGCTGGATAATGAGGCAATTGTGAGGAGGATGGGTACAGAGGGAGTCTGCGCTTGCCAAATCATTCGGCTTAATTGATCAAATATTTTTATGCGCCGTTTATTCCTTTAAGGCGACCGTAAGCCTCCTCTCCTGCTGCACTGAAATGAAAAGAGTAACCCTGGAAGTCACCCAGGCTGAGCCCCTGGTGCAGCAGACACGGGTAGGTGGCTGCTGAGGACCTCCTCGACCACCAAGGATTTGCCTGGCTGCCTGCGCTGCCCACGCTGCCCGTGCCAAGTGGAGGGTGGGCGAGTGGATCCGGCCTCTCCAGGGCTCCCCAAGGCACAGAGCTGGCAGGAACACAACAGCATCCATCCGGCAGGGCCGGTCCTGAAGGCCTGGCCAGGGCGTGAGTGCAGCCATGCGTGCTACCTAGGCACACCCAGGCTGTGACACACGAGCTGTCCCTGCCATTCACAACGCGAAGGGAAACACCCAGCGAGCCAAGCCAGACACATGAATAATTGCCAGGAAATGTTTTCCCCATGCAATTAAGTCACTGTAATCACTAAATCCTTCAGTCAGAGCTGGATCTGTTTATCTACAAAGAAGGACAAACCAAATCTGTCCTTTGTTGGCTTTTCTCTCCCGCTCTCCTGCCACAGGATGCTGGTGGCGGGGAATTACTCTTGGTATGGACAGCACAGGAGGGGGTCTCACTCCAGCCACCTCTATCGGACATTGCTGGTGCTGGGCTTCAGCCCCCTGACCCTCCTGTGTCCCCTACAATCCTTTCTTGCCTGGATTCAGGCTGGCCCCTTGCCCGACCAGACTTTGCCACCGTGGAGAAACGCTGCTGCTAAATGGGCTGTCGGAGCCAAGCTGGGCTGTGGTGAGGGGCTGGGGGTCATCAGCAGGGGAAGGGCTGTTGCTCAGGGCAGGCAGGAACAGCTCCATCCCTCCTGCCCACAGCACAGTCCCTGAGCTGTGGTTTGGTGCCTGTGAGCTCCCGGCTGCTTTCTCCATGCTCAAAACAAGAGCTGCCTCTAGCGGTACTGGAGATGCCTCGGGGCTTGTGTGGGGCTCCAGGCGAGGAGCTCCTTCCCAGCCCTGCCCTGGGGACTACTGCCTGGCTGTGATGTGCCTCCCCTTGTCCTCCCCAGAAACCAGCTGGAACTGCACAAGAGGGACCCCATGATTTCCCATCCCATCCACCTCCAGCATCCCCCCTCGCTGCCTGTGTTGCCCCAGTCCCCAGCATGGCACTGCCCCTCCTGCCGGTGCTGCTGTCAGCCCAAATCCTGGCTCTGAGCTCACCTGCATGTTCTTGCTGTTTGGATTCAGCTTGGCACATACAAACCTTGACCCAAGCTCCTTTTCAGCTGAACAAACCAAAAGCCTTGGGCTGCTGAGATGAGAGCGGCAGCAAAGATACATCCAGCACTTTGCTTCATGGCTTCAAGAACAGTCTGGTGGGTATCAAAGAGCAGAAGGGATGGCTGGCAAAGGATAAGACATGTGTACCAGTTGTGTACTTCTTTCCAGGGGTGGCTTCACTGGTGCACAGAGAAATGTTAGGGACTGAAGCAAATTGGTCTGCCCCACTGGCCCCACGCCTGGTACATCCTTGGGGTCATGCTCAGCCCTCAGCACTGTCTCCTTCACACCCTGACTGTGTCCTGTTCTACCTTTAAGGTCATGTTTCCAGGCCAAAGGATGCTAGAACATGCTTTGGCTGAGAGTTAAGAGATGGGGCAGATGATCAGTACAACATATCCCAAGATGCTATTTTGGACTCTTCTGACCACCAAATTCTGTTTTCTCTTATTCAAGCCCCGCTCCATGATGAATTTACACCAACTGTCCTCTTATTTCACCTTGAAAACTAGCAGACAGAAGACCTCATGATCCTTTTTGAGCTCCTCCCTAGCTGGCCAAGGCCAGGTGAGCTCCACCAGCATCCATAGGAAGCAGCGGTTTCTTCTAGATGCAGTCGGTCCTCTGCACTCTCCCCTTCATTTAAAGCAAGTTAAGTGACCAAAGTTTTCCTTGATCACACCCCCAGGGATGCTCCTCTACACTCCTGTGTTCCAGGGGTGAGCAACTAGACCACGAAGTTTCTGAAGAAGGCTGGAAATCCTGGAGACATCTGAAAAGAAATGGAGGGAAGAAAACAATCAGATGGAGATGATTTGACAGCCAGGGCTGAGACTCCCAGCCCAAACTCATAGGAGAAAGATGGCTGGCCTTGTGCCCCTCACTGCCAGTTGAGGAGGACACTGTGGTTGAGGCATGTCAGGAAGAATTGCAGTTCTTTATGACCACTAATGGCATTTGCAGCTCTGCATTTAAAGATGATGATAAAGGTAATCAAACTGTCAGGAACAAAGACAGATGGGCAGCTCGCTGGAGCCAGCGAGGGATTCCCTGCTTTCAGCTAACAGCTGTTATTTATATTTCATTCACACCTAAGAACTCGGAGCAAGGAACAGGGCAGCAGTGCTTTACAAAAACACTGTAGGGAGGAGTACAACAGACATTGAATTTATCTAGAAGCTTGAGCTTCTAGACTGATTTATGCCTTCTTTAGACATTACCATGAAATATCACAGGGGTCGTAAACTTTTCCCAGAAAATACTTTAAAGAGCAGAATTCCCTGATGAGATAACAACCAGTAGCTTAACTTCCTGCAGCCAGATGTGTTCTCAAAGCCAGCGACCCCTCTTTCCCTTCCTTCTCCTCCCATGCAAGGTTTTGACAAGGTCCTGACAGCATGCACCTCAGTCCTTATGACCTGCCCAAGCTATGGAGTACACGGTTCTTTCGGAAGCACAGGCTGCAACAGCAGTGTCAGGGATAAAGGAAGGGGAGGCAGCTGCAAGGACCCCCAGCTGCATAGCCATTGACCTTGACCTGCCAGCAAGTCCACAGCTCAGATCTTGGATGGTTGTGGATCGCGAGCTGTGCACCGGAGACCTCTCTTGCTACTCTCCAAGCTCTTGCTTTGTCATGGTTCTGGCATCCCTCCTTTCTTCTGTCTTCAGATGTTGTCTCTTTTTTTCTTTTACCTTTGCACAGTGTCATGTCAACAGCCGGGACAGCTGGCAGCCTTGCATTGTTTGTAACACAGTCATTCGACAGGGTGCTGTGTCTGTGCTGATACCGTATCCATGCAACCTGTGTTTCAAGGACCGTGTTTGTTTTATTTCTCTGAATTAAAAAAACAACAAACAACCCAAAACAACGAACCTCAACTGTAAGAAAAGAGCTTTACTAAAAAAGTTCTAGCAGTTAATTAGTTTCAACATTGAAAGGGCCACTGCCCAGCAGCTAAAAATCATCATGTCTGAATGGTGAATTAAGTCAGCCAAGCAATAAATCTGAGCAACAAAACAGTCCCTTCAGCTCAGAGGCGTTCTCTTTCCTCAAAACACTGATAAACGGCTTTTTCTGAGAGAGAGCCTAAGAGGTCATCAAATTAATAAAACATTTCAAGTAATGTATGGAAGTGAAGTGACACCCTGCTGCTAGAGATTTGTTCTTAAAGCCAACTTTCTATAACAGAGTGTGATGCATATAGGATTTCCAAAGCAAACTCATCCTCTAATTTAGGACAGTTGTCCAAACCCCTTCATGTCTGTTCTTGTCTTCCTTCCTAGTCATTATTTAGGAGAGTTGAGCTTGAGGAAAACTCACAGAAGAAAAAAAAAAAATAGAAAGAAGAAAAAAGAAAGAAAAATGAAAACTTGAGATTCCCCCACCGGCCAGGCAAGATACTAAGAATATTTACCAGGAAATAATGTGAAGAGAAGGCACTGAAGAGGGAAAGTAAGTAAGTGAAATGCTGAAAAGCTCTTGAGATAATGGTGGGAGATGCTCCGCTCTTTGCAGTGGCTGCTTTCCATGCCCTACCACGTATACTTATGAAGCTATGGCAAGAACGCTGCACCTAAAATACTGGATTTACTCGTTCGACATGAATCAGGGCAGGTTCTGTTGGCTGCCAGAGCTAACATGAGGGACACTTGCGTTACCCAGCACAGTTAGACAGCAGGAAAGTCCAAAGCCCCAGAATCAACATACAGACATCTGGACATAAAACAAACAAAAAGAGTTTAATTTTCTGCTAAATTCTGCAGCTTTTGCCTGAACACAAAATGACTTCTGACAGGGCAGGCACATAAAGCCAAGTGAAACCCTGTTTTATGTCTCCACCCAATTCTTTTCCTGCCCTTTTGGGGTGGCCCTGACATGGGCTGAGATGTAGCAGCAGTAGGCACAGACAGGATAAGGTGGGTGATGAGTTTAGAGATGCTTGGGGGCAGGTATTAGGGAAATCTTCCCAGTAATCAGAATAGTTTTGCAGGGAACAGATTGCCTGGGAGATGTGACACCTCTGCCAGTGGCTGTTTCTAAGAGAGGACAGACATCTGTGGCAGAGAGCATGTCCTGGGTGGCCTCCCATGCTCCCTTCTAACCCAGGACTGCTCTCAGTGCCCTGATTTTCAGAGGAAGAGAAAGTAGCATGGGGGACAATTTTCACTTTCAGCTTCTGCAGATGGCCCATAATAGGTCTTATACCAGAGACAAGGAGAAGGAAAGGCAAGGGGAACTCCAGCTATCTCCAACCACTTCACTGGATGTTCATATGACGGCAGCCTCTCTCTTAAACTTAAAGCTGAGTAAGTCCCCTCATTTTCCACTGAAATGGCTTTCTGCAAGCTTGTTTTACACTTGGAATGATTTAATATGAAATATATACTTAATAATATGGGAGCACAAAGAGGCACTGAACAGGACAACCAAAACCCAGCTAGCAATAGCCTCTGCGATGTTGCATCCACTGGGCACTCTTCTTCATGAAATCCTCACCCAGGTTTCATTTGCGTTTGGTTTTCTTAGAGAATAGATCTCTTCAGAAAGCCTTCAGTGCATTTATCCACCCCAGTGCTCTGCCCCCTGAGTGCAATCACGATTCAGCCATCAGGACACGTCTGTGCCGTGGACAGCCCACCCCCAAGGGGACACGTTCGTCACCCTCTGCCAGCCGCCAACACGCAAACCTGGCACCACACACGCACCATCACAACTCTGTGTCGACTCATCGACATGCAGCAGAAGCCCTGGATGCCATCTGGAAGGCGGCGGCAGATGGATGGACATATGTGTCATCTGTGTGCATCTCTGCTGAGGGGAACGGCCCGGCGCGGGCATTAGCACTCAAGTACATGGGGCACGTTTTGGGGCACCAGAGAATTTTTCGCCCATAAAATAAATAAAATACGTTCTGAGCATCTTGGGACAAAGCCATTTTATCAAAGCCTTTTATGCTTTCCAAAGGAAATTGATTCCATATTCAGGGCACTGTGCAAACAATTAATTAGCTTAATGAAAATGAAAGGCCTAATTGCTCAGTAATATTATGATCACTGGCAGCCAGGCGTGACCAAAGAATAGGCACTGCCTTTACCAGGGATAAAGAGTAACTTTCCAGCTTTTTGGGGCTTTTTTGATATTTGAACATCTAGCAAAACAATTCTTTTTGAACGACAGTGTAACTCTCCCTTCCACATGCAGAAAACTGGGCAGTGTGTGGAGACATCTGAATGTGCTGCTGTACAATGAAAAAAAATGAAGAGGAGAGAGACCCAGCTGGTGTGAAATGACCCGGCTGAATGGAAGTCGATAAAGCTGTAACTTGCCTGGGTGGAATAACACGGTGTTGTCTCCGGCAGGAGATTTGACTCACAAGATGAGAGGGCTGCAACTTTAAGGAAAAAATACTTTCTTTAAGGAGCACACCTAGAATAAAGTACCATCATCCTTAATGCAGCTCCCTTTTCAGTGACCTGCTGTTATCCAACTGGAAAAGTACTTTGAATTCACATCCATGAGTTTGTTCATGGTGGACAGGATCATGAAGAGTCAGGTTACGAGAGTTTTAAGAAACTGAATTATCATTAATGTGTATCTCATAACAGAGATAGAAAGCAGATGCTGGCTGAACATTGACCTAGCCTGAGCAGTACGGGTCCAATAATTTTTCCTTTAAGCAGCTGATTCTCATTGGAAAATCCCCACGATTCAGCTTTAATTCTATTATTTGCCTTGTGCAGAGACTGGCAACCAGAGACCATTCTTTAAAAACAACGTGGGTGAAGTCTGCTTTCATTCACACCTGCACAACCTCTCTCGCTGTATTGCAGAGGGTTTCTTAGCAAGATGGATTTTTGATGTTAGGGGTGAGGGGTGTTGCAGTTTAAACTGAAATAGGGGCACTTTTAGGCTGGCATCCAGAGCTGCACGATGTGCCCATTATCACACAGTATCGGATGCTGACATGGGAAATACAGCTTCCCAGTCTAGCCAGTGGTGACAGGTAAACATCTCGCTTAGGGGCTTGGGATCATCCCCTGGCAGAATTTAATACTCTGAATTGATTGAAAAGGGAGCAGGAACCCAAGCCTGAATGAGATGGGATGGTCCTCTCCTTCCTACTCTCCGTATGCTTAGCACAGCACTCCAGGGGATGTTATTCCCTCCCCGTGTAATTTAATAAACTGCTGGCTTGCAAAGGGCAAGGGTAAAGTCAGATCTACATCTCTTCCAGCTCTAGGGATGCAGAGGGAAAGCAGCCACATCCTTCCCTCGGCACAGGAGCAGAAATTTCTTCATGCCATCTCAGCAACTCACTGGAAAAACAGCCATACAGACTTGGTCACTTGAAGGCTTTTGATACTCCACATTTGTGCTGTGTGTCCAAAATATACCGGGTTTTGAGGAGGATTTAAAAAAAAAGGAAAAAAAAAAGAGGAAGAAAAAAAGAGGTGATTACAATATAGAATATTACAATCCTGTGAACAAGGTAAGAAGAGAAAATACAGGTTTGTGGCTGATGGTCACCGCACTTCAGTCACCCTTTTAGTTTGCAAGAGTGAAACCAAGGAGAAGGCACAGGCCTTTCTGAAACCATTTCAGGTCTGTTACCATTTGTTTATGTAGCTGGTAACAATTATTCACAGCAGGAATGGTCTTACCAGATAACCAAATATCCCACCAACCTTTGCCAGGCTGGAGAACAACGTTCTGCCTAGCTGCTATTTAACCTTGGACAGACAGGCACTTGTCACCCCTTACTGGTAAAAAAGAACAGCCTAATAAAACAAGGCTTCTGTTTTCAATTTATTTTGCAAACCTACCAGTTCATTTTATGAAAGTATGAAATCCTATGTAGTTACATTAAACAGTTACATTACAATCCAGGTAATACAAATAACCACTACAAAGTTAGTCTCAGGTACTCTTGGGTAACAAGTAGATTTAACATTATTTGAAATAAGTCACAAAGAAGAGAAAGATAGCCTTGTGATTGTCAAAAATTTAGTTTAGAGCAAGGAAACCACTGTAGACTCTCCTTGTCCGACAAAAAGTTAGAGAAACACTGATGTTTACATCATCTTTCAATGTTAATGTTCAATTAGTCGCATCAAATAAATTTAAGTGCATACATTTACTCAGGATAACAAGAGTAGTTCACAAGTAGTTTGCAAACCAGTGTCAGGTTTAATTCTCTGGAAACCACATTTACAGTATATCACCATCATCCTTGCTTTCAGATGCATAAAAATCCTGTAATATCGTTTGTAAAATAGACTTGAGCTTCAAATCTGCTCTAATTGAATTCAGTGGGAGTAGGATCAGTTCCTACATTTAGTAAGTACTGCTGATTTACTGAAATCCTCACAAAACAGCTGCCTTCCCAGGAATGAAATTAATTTACTGAACAAAATACTGTAATAATTCAGCAAAACTCTTAGCTTTACTATCCAGCATTTGACACCGAAATTGCATTTTTGTGGATCTTTATGTGTGATCATTATTTCCTCTTCACCAGCAAGAGGACACACGAAGACAGAGAATAACCGTGCTTAGTAAGAACTCGGAGCAATGTAAATAAAGTATAAAACTCAAAGAACAAATTGAATTAATCTAGAAACTGCTCTCCTGGCACCTATCTGACACACCTCTAGTGTCATCCTGCCGCCTGTAAGCTGCCAGCTCTGATGAGACATCTGTCAATCATGGTTGCATAACTGCTTCTTAGCAAGCAATTAAACGGAGCTTTGATTTTGTAGCTGCATCTCTACACTGCACACGTAGTCAGCAGCAAAATATCCAAGATGCTACTGCTGCAGGTAATGCAACAGTTTCACAGAAGCAAGGAGTGCTGTTTATGGGGAAAAAAGGATAGGTGAGGGTACAATCCTGACAGCGTGTGGCACAAAGGAGAGTAAATCATATCATTCTCTCTTGTAGCCCTCACCTTTTTCAAGTAGGACATCCAAAACGGTGCAAACCCCCAAATCTCCACGCATGTGTGCGCTACAAACCTGCAGAGCTTGTTGTAGTACAGAAGTGAAGGCAGCAGCATCTTAGCAGGGCTTCAAACAGAATTAGGCATTTATCCACAAGAGTATCTTCTAACACTGATGACCTCAAAAAATTTAGAGACCAAACAAGTTACACAAAACTATACAAATTTTCCACTTGGACATAAAGCGCCACCAAACTATGGAAGCAAAACAGAAGTTACTGCTGAGGGCAGTAGCTACTGGAAGTATCTGCAGAAGGCTTTATTCCCCTGAAGCAGATAAAATTTGCCACAGTCTTGGAAATAGTGGGAATGCTACTATAAGCAAAGCCAGCAATTTCCTTCCTTCCTGACAAACACCACTCCTACCCGACAGGCTAAAGCCAGCTAGGTTGCACTTCCTGGCAGCTGACTGCAGAACCTTCCCCAGAAGGTAGTTTTAAATGTTAATAAATGCTTCAGTTTCCCGTTCTCTGATATGATACAATGAATATAATTTGCTCAGACCCTCTGTTACCAGCCCCCATTCGAACAGACGGCCCCACCCTGTTATTACCACTGTGCCTGCTTGTTTTCCATCTCTACTCATGTAAATGTAATGTCAAATCCTCTTAAGAATCCTGAGCAGCCATCCAAAATCACTTGTTCAACTGACATTTCTGTAATAATATGGAAAGAAAAAAGAGTTGTGGGAAATTAAATGGTGCTCCTGTTGCCAAGTTGTTAAAATTATATGGCAATATGCTTCCAGTAGTTGTAAGAAGTTAATTTGTGGAGTGCTTACAAGCCTTACATCTACTAAATCTCAACAGGATATAAAATGCCATTTAAGTGATACAACTTACAAATGTTAAGGAGAAAAAAATCAGCACCAAAGAGTGAAAGAAGAAACTAGATCCTCGTCTGCACTCTGATTCCTCAAGGCTGGATCTCCACAGCTGAGGAAGCCAGGTGGGATATCCTCAGTGAAGCACTTACGTGTGCACGTATGTCAGCGCCCGCACCTCACATTTCTGCCACCCTCTTCAGCAGATGAGCCAGAGCATGGTCAGGGAGTTACTCCACTGGGCAAACAGCTCAGCCAGCCCCCCCGCTAACCACACTCTCCTCAACTGCTTTCTGAAAGTACTAGCCACAGCAAAGCCAACATCACTACTTTTCATCTCCTTTTTTATAACATTGTTTGGAAAGAAGTGCCTGAGACATTTGATCTGTAGAGGAATTCATTTATCAATTATGCCACTATATATTACTGTCATTCTTTTCTCACGATAATGTCAAATACAATATAAAACTTTGGATTTTCTATAGTAAATGGAATCAGGAAAGTCAAAAGAAAGACAGTGCCAGCAGTGCTGTTACTGCTCCATTCTCTCTAAGACAGGACCAGGGTAAGGCGCTTTGGCAATCAGCACCGAGTTTACGTGACAAGCTTTGTAACAACAATTCGCTCCCTGCACACTAGAGTACGCAGGAGTTTTCTGCAGATGCACGGAAAACTGAGACCCCCTGGTTGCTCTCTAAGCTGCTTTGAAACTGCAACAATTTGTTTAATCCAGCAGCAGATCCTGGTACTATTCTTTTTTCTAAGTACAGTACATTCTGATAGCAACATAGAAGCACACAACACAAAACAGATTTGTTCAAGCTCACCATGGTTCTGATGGGCTACACGCACCGAGAGGCAATTCAAAAAGAGCACACAACTGAATTCATCAGGACAACACTGACTCAAAGGAATTCCAGCTCCACTTTGTGGAAAAGATCTTATTGCAACTTGTACTGCTCAGCTTGGGCACTTCTCATACAGATTAGAAGTATCAGAAGCTACCAAGGAGCCAAGGACAAAGAATTCCTGTTTTGTAAATATTTTTAATTATAGCAAGCTTGCTTTAAAAAGAACAGCCACTGCACAATATTCCAAATGGCCTTCTCTAACAGACTGGAAATCGTTAGATCAACACTGACAGGAAACACGGATTTCAGTAGCAGTTCTGGCACTTAGCAATTTGGGTAACTCTTGTGCATATGGGAATGAAGCAGCTTGTTTGCAGACCCTTTTCTCGCAGTATCCTTGGGTTGACTCTGCTCCCCTCACAATGGTGTATCGCTGGACTTAGCAAGTGCCTTCCTCGGAAGGGGCGAACTGGCAGCTGTCGTGAGAAACAGTGTCAATGCTCTGCACTTCTGATTGGGGGTGAATGGACACCTGGACAGCTATCTCTTGACCTTGCTCATTCATAGATCCATCGTCTGAATCCCCGGCTGGCGAATCGCTGCGCTTCATCTCTGGGTTGACGGGGTATATTGCAGCTTGGGTACCGCAGGCTTGGGTCTGTTTTTCCTCCTCACCAACTTCATCGGGATCATCAACTCGCACAGCCTCAAAGATCTCCTCCATGAAGGCCCTGCAGTTAAGGATCAGTGGTGGAAGGGGAATGCTTCTGGCAAGCTCTTCAATGTACCGAGCAAACTCCATGGTCTTAAACTGGGTGACTTTGGCCAACTCTAGCGTTTTGGCAGATGTAATGATAGGGATACGCTTGGCTATCTCAAAAGCCTTCTGAAGCTTCTCAGCCCCTTCCGTCCTGAAGAACTCATTGATAGCCTTCTCTGTTTTGCGGAGGTGACTGCTCATCATGCACAGACGGGTTATGTTTAAAATGAGGGTGATGGCAAAGGCAACGAGGCACACAATCATGTAGTAGATACTCATGTCTCCTGAGGTGAAGATAACCCTCAGGGTGACTGTGTAATACGAGGTGTCATTGCGATTACCGGCTGCACACGTGTATCGCCCCCGGTCAGCAAAGCTGACCTTTGTGATGTTAAGGGAGTTATCAGCAATCCTCCACCGTCCACCTGGAGATTCAAAAGAAATAAACTGAGCTAATGAAATAAAAATCACTTGCTAAACTAGTCATACGCTCTTTGCTCCATCAACAGGAAACAGAGCTTGGAAGTAAGCAGTCGATTTCTAGCATAATAATACAAACTACACCAAGGATGGAAATTTCCTTTTCATGCTTCTGATACAGAAAGCCATAAACCAGGTACCAATTTTACTGTTTTTAATAGTAAATTATTTTGCACACTTGCTACTCAGTCTGGTTCTGCTGTTCTCAATCATCTGCAGCTTCTTGTATGCTTCTGGGCTGCCAGCTCTTTCTAACAGGGAACCTAATAACCAGGGCTTCTCACTCACTGTGTAACACTATGTTGAAAAACTGTCCTCTATAAAGCCTAATTTTCCATACATTGGGAATCAGAAGTCAAGTGACCCATGAAAAAAATCACAGTCAGTAAATGGTTCCGCTGGCAAAAGAACCCAGGATTTTCTTGAGACAGTTTTCTGCTGAGCATGCATCACTGATACACAAAACCGATGTAGAAGGAAATCAATAAAAGAAGCCAGCTTTATACAGTATTGCCTATGCGTTTATAACCTAGGGGGGAAATTGTTTTCATAACTCATTCTTCTAATTACTCTACTTTGAACTAATCTGCAGATGGCATTCTAACTACAAAGAGGTTACTGAATACTTAAGGCAGAAAGACAGCCGCTGAGAAGATCCTATCAATTAGCTCGATGACCTTCATTAATACTAATAAAGTAGAGAAAAAAACACATGTATCTCTAAAAGACATTATTTTTTGAAAATTAAAAACTACAGTAACAGAACTGTAAGAGCCAGTGGCTAGGAAAATATATTCTCCCTCTGTACAAAAGGGTTAAACAGCATGTATTTAATCATTGGCCATTACAAATTGCATTAGTTTCAACAGTCTCGCTGATGCACAAATGAGAAAATAAATGTAATACGTTACTTCATACTTTAAAAAATCCTGTAACAAAATTAAGGCATTGATTGCCAGCTGGAAAAGGTCACAAGTTGCAAAGAATTTTGTTTAATTCACGTGTTTGGAAAAACATAATACAAACCAGAGTAATAATAAATAAAAACCATCAGTTAGTCTCTGGTAGGATACAGATTCATTTCTTAATATTGTACTTAATACTGCAATACCTCTGAACAAAATGATTCTGTGGGGCATCACAGCAGGACAGATGGGCTAGGACAGAACTCAGGTATAATTCTCATGGCACATGCCAGAGGGCAAAGGGCTTTGTCTTGCTCCCTCCTTATCTCCCTACTGTAAAAATGGGAGGACAGGGAGAGAAAATGATAATGAAGTCCCAGAGGTTTTCAGATACTGTATAAAAGGGGAATACTGAAGGACAGGAAACAGCAGGAGAGCTCACCTTCATCTTCTTGTTGAAGCAGGTGTCCTCTGGAGTTATACCAAAGAATATATTCATACTGGCTGATGTTCAGTTTACATTCAATTAAAATACTGGTCCCCTCTTTGGCTATGATGTCATGGTGTGCTGGAGAACTTATTAAAGCTTGAGACACTGTATGAAGCGATGTATTGAAAGACCCAAAAGCCACTGTCCCGTTTGAAGCTACATTTTCCAGTGTAAATTCAAGTGAAAGATCAGCAACAACAGTCAAAATTAACAGGCAATAGCTGAGCTTCATGGAAAGCAAGAGAAAATTCTTTTTTCATTTAATTTGGAGAAATGAGGTCATACGCTATTAAGCTGTCTGTATTGCTCTGAGAGAAGAGAGAAGGCTCTTGATTTGTTCAGTGACAGAAAACGTCTTGAATCCAAATGCACTTTCAGGACCATCAATATTAGAAGTGGAGACTCGAAGTCCAACTGGAAAAAAGAAAAAAGAAAAAGAATTAAGTTTATTAATGACAGTAAGCTTATGGTGTATTCAGATTTCATTTTCAGTAAACAGATTTCGATTAGCACAATATAAAGTGTCAGCTGAGAGGTTCCAAATCACAGCTTTGCTCAGTACACAGTAATGAAACGAGGGTAAGGCAGCATTAGCACAACCTTCAGTCCTCCAGATGTTCATCTTCCCATCCACATAAATAATCTCAGGAACAATAATCATTAAGGGGAAAAAGGTTTTTATAAAAGAACAAATTGTTCAGACTACTTGAAATGCGTAACTATCTTTAGTGGATTCTGCATTTATTAACAGAGACAAAGTGCTTTCCTTAATAGAGGAAGAAAAGCAAGAAAGAGGATATCATTTCTGCCTCCCTCCTCATCAATATCGGTGCTTTTAAGCCTTGGTTTTCTAAAGCCAGTCTTTCATTTAGCATAAAGAAAAAAAACCACAGCACTCATACATCTGATTTTTAGCATTCATACATCGACTTCCTTGCTTTTGGAGGCACGGTCAGTGATAGATGTCTAAATACTACATAAAACGCTTATAGTTTCTTGTGTTGAGAAAACTCTTTTGGCACTTGTCTACAGCCATAGAGGAAATCCCTTTCTGAATATCAGGACACTGATGTCTAAACATACTTCCTTTTTTGCAATCTCTCTTGCTGATGTTGCATTTTATAACTCTGCCTCTTTTTTTTTTTCTTCTTCTTCTTGTTTGCTTTACAACAAGCTCCTATTGAAAATCTTTTACTTTTTGCTGCTATATCTCATTGGTTATACCATGTTTATCATCTTATCTATCCAAATTCTGCCCCATATTTCACTGCAATTTGAGAAATTGTTTTGTCTAGGGACAGATTTCACACTCTTCAAGCTGTTGCACAAAGAAGGCATTTTTAAGACATTAGGTTACAGCCTTTAATTATATATTCTTTGCTCACAAGGATTTTCCTTTTTTTTTAAAGCCAGAATAAAGCCAAATTGTAAAAAAAAAAATGAGATTACACCAATAAGACAAAATCTGTAATCAATTTTCCTGGAAGCCTGATTCAAGAAAATACCTAATCCAACAGGCAATCCCTAGGATTGCTCAAGGTCAGGCTGGATGGGGCTTTGAGCAACCTGCTCTAGTGGGAGGTGTCCCTGCCCATGGCAGGGGGGTTGGAACTCAAGGATTTTTAAGGTCCCTTCCAACTCCAACTATTCTATGACTCTATGATTCTAAGTTATGATTCCGTCTAGACTACACCAGGGCCCTAAAAAACAATTTACAAAGGACACAAGCCACAAGCCAAAATGTTATTTTAAAGAATACCTCACTTTATCCCGTTGACTGTGTGACTTCAAACTTACCATCTTGCCTTCTACCAACAACAAATGCTAGTGGAGTTAATTTCATAAATAACACAACACAAAGGAGTACATTTTTTTAATAAATAATACAGACACTTCTCATTAACACTGCCTATAGCAGACAGAAATCTTATCATTTATGAAAAACACTTTAATATAAATAAATACAGGTGAATTATAGTAATTGCCTTTCCAGCAGAGCAAAATTAAGGCTATTCAGGAACAGGAAAACATGTTGATTAACACACCGCACAGACAACATTTTTTTCAGTTAAAGATAATGTCTCAGAGGTCAAAGCAGATTCCAGACTCGACATCTGATGAGAACTATGTATCTGAACCATTTCTGTTGTAGCTATTGCCAAAATCAGTTTAACAAAGAAGGCAAAGAAGACAGCTGTGTCCAACTCTCCTTCAAGCTTGACTAACCAACTCACCCACTGAATCCTGCAACAGAAACTGGAAAACAGGCCCTCCACTTGTTTCCTTGTAAACAGCAAACCCCCCATCCTCCCTCTTTCTGTTTTTTTTTTTAATTGGCTCCACTCTTTTTTTCTACCATGCCTCTCATCTGTTCATTTAAGATGAGACCAGTGCTGAGAACACAATTATACTGTTGTGCTGAATAAGCTAAAGAAGCTACTTTCCCTCACTTAAACAGTTAAAAATATACCAAGGCCTCTTTCATTCCTGTTTTCCACCAGTCATGCTTTAGGGAAAGTGCTACCGAGTCCTGCTGCCTCTGGAGAAGAGTATCCCAGCCACATGGCCTGCACAGCTCTGAAAAACCCAGTACTGATCAGCCGATGAAAAACTAATCTTCTGTTTGAAGGAATGGTTTTAGTCTTAATTTTAATCCCTCCAATTTTCTGAGGGCTTCAGAGCCTTCAGAAGGATGATAACTTAGTAACCTTGTGCAGATTTCTGAAAAGCAGCTTGGGGATTGTTAGTAGTGTGTGGCCCACTGATACTTGGATTGCCAGTGTTGCCCTTTGAGCATCTGTCATGGCTTGCACTAGCAAGTGAGGTGCTGTGGTTGCAGATCTTCAACATACATCACTCCACAAACCAGCTGCCTTCAGTTAAAAATGCCACTGCACTTAATGGCTTTTGCACGCACCGGGGCTTGACTCCAGAGCATTTGATGCAATTACAGCTGATGACAGCTCTGCAGTGAAGACAAACCCTCATCGTATCAAACACACAGAATAACCTCTAGTCTTTCAAAACAATAACCTCCCAACTAATAATGTTTTAGATTTATCTGAGAATAATTCCAGTACCTCCCATACTTTGCCTGAGTTATTGTCATTTTAAATTATTAAATTTAAATCATTAAGATTTCCAACTGTCTGTGACGCTCCTCCTAAAATGACATTAGGAACCTCAGTCAATTATTTAACACAAGAAATACTCAGCAACATTTTCCCTCATAAGAATAAGATAATTATCTTCAGTAATTGCATATGCTCTCCATTATATTTGTACTGAGCTTGCATAATGTATAAAACATTGGTGATGGGTCATTGAATTTTATTATTAAACTCTTCGAGGTCTGATTTATTAGAAATTGTTTGTCACGTTTTGCTTTTGAAAAAGCCATTATTGCTAAGCAGACAATGATCTCTCACTGCCGAGTGCTGGGGGAAATAAAATGATTTGTGAAATCCACATTCTTCAACCATCACACTTATGCAAAACAAGCTGCTGGAGCTGATAAAAGGATCCAAAAAGAATAAAGGAAGAGCAGCACCAACACCACAATTCTTCAGGAAAGCATTATGCCCAAACAAGATAAAATGTGAGGAATATAAACTGGCTATTTTACAACTGAACCTGAAGTTGAGCTCAACATATTTAACCTTAATTGAACCATAAGTTGTAACAACAAATAGCAGTGGAAAGATAAAAACCCATGATACATACACTTGTATGAGTCATCTTTGGCTCTTATCCTGAAAAAGTGTATCTGTGTTTAACTTGGGAGCACTGTAAGTAGTCCCACTGAGGTCAATGGAAGTACTGATAGTACTTAAAATTACACACATTTCTAAGGCGCTGCAGAACTGGGGCCCAAGAGGTTGCAAGTTATATGGTTTAACATTCATCACTTTTAACATCATTTCATACCTGGAGAAAAGCAAAGCAACAAACTGAGACCCACTGGAGAGACCACAGACGGCTCTACCCAACTGCCACTTCTGACACTCACAGTGAAAATGTATTTTACTGTTTACAACAATCTAATGGCTAATAATGTGCACTAAATATATCTTAAATGGCTCACTTTTACACAGAGGACACCTTCCTACTTGCAGTGTGATGTCTTGCAGAAATGCGGCCACCCTGTAAGGTCCCTCTAACCCTCTTTCAAACCTGAGAGCTGTGTGTAGCCAAGCTGTGAAGACATTAACTCCTGCAAACTTTATGACAACAAATGGTGTTGGTTTGACAAGACATGTGTCTTAGGGCAGGAGAGGCCACTTGGAGGGTTCACCCTATGCCAGCACCAGTGAGGGCTCTGTGAGGAGCAGCTGAAGCCCCAAACACTGATGTGGGGAGCAAACCTGACCAGGCCAACCTGGTGTTCTGCCCTGTGCACAGTCCCATGGTGGCCCAACACGTCACCGGGTAACGAACAAAGGGCATGCGACGGACTGCAGGCCAAAGCAAGCTTCCTTTTTTACCCTCGATCCGTTAAAAACTCCACAGAATGGAAACCCTGCCCCAGCAGCCCCGGCCCCACACATGCACCCCTGTTCCCTCATGGGGATTCCCTCGCACAAGTCGGGCAGAGGGAATCATGACGTATGTCCCAGGGAATCCGGGCCTCATAGACCAGAACACTACACCTCACCCCACTCCCACTCCTGTCAGGGCTTCCACACCCAACAGCCCGGTACGACTCAGGCCCGAACGCCTCCCGCAGCAGCAGGGAGAGCCTGCGCGCCGCTTCCTCCCCAACTCTGATATCGCCAGGTAAAACCCGACGCCGCAGTGATGCAGTGAGGTGAAGGGATACGGCTCTCACCGGGAGGAGAGTGACCGAACCCGTTCCTCCGCCGCTCGCCGCCCCCGGCCCCGCTTCCCTTGGCGCTCTTCCGGGCTAGGCCGCACTTCCGGCGTCAACAGACCGGTGCCACTCTGCGCCTCGTCTCGATGGTTACGGTCCGCCCGGCGGGGGGGAGCGCGGAGCTGGCGGCCTAGAGGGTGAGGAGGGTTCAGCACCGGGGCCGGGAGAGGCCTTCAGAGGGCCGGGGGTACAAGGGACTCGAAGGGGGATGAGAAACCCCAAAGGGAGGGAGGTTGTGAATCAGCCAGGGGTCCTCTGTGGGGCGGGGAGGCCGGGGGGCGCCTGTGGGGCAGGGAGGCCTGGGAGCTTTGGGGCACTGGGGGTCTCAGGTGTGGCAGGCAGCCCCCTGTGGGGGTTATGGAGCCCTGGGGGTTCCCCTGTGCTTCTGCTTCCTCGGGAGACCCCCAGGGCTGTGGGGCACAGAGGGTAGCCTGGGTGGGTATGGGTCTTTCGGGGCTGCTGTCCTCATCCTTCGCTTGAAGCGAAGAGAGTCCCATTCCTGGGAGTCGCTGCCCTGGCTGCACCAGAGGCTGCCTCTCTGGGGGTGCTGCTTGGTACCCAGAGGTGGCTGACGTGGCCCTGGCTGTCTCACCTTCTGCTGACTTCACTGTGCTGTCCTGGAGCTGGTGAGGTGCCGCTGGCCGGAGGGAGAGACCCCTGCCCCGTGAGCAGGCCGCAGCACGGCAGCCCTGTTTGTGGGTACCTGATGGCAGGATGGTTGGTTGCGGCAGCTGCAGCGTGTTTCAGATTCTAGGTGGTGGTAACACCCTGGCAAAGCTCAGCCCTAAATACAGAAGCGAAGCAGTCACAGCCTCCCTACCTGCCTGGCATTCTCACAGCTATCCCTGTTGGTATTTGACACCCTTCAAAGCAGCAGTCCCAAGCAATTTGTTTTGGCTTTTTTTTTTTTTTTTTTCATTTTGGTGAAGCAAGTTACGGGTTTAATGTTCCGAGGACCTTTTGTACCTTTTATTTGCTTTTCAGAATTAGCAACCTGTTTCTTTCCTGCGGAGAGGGTGTGTCGGTTAGATAAAGCCACGTGTTTCTGTGGGACGTTTCTGTGGAACTTTAAACTTCCAAGTGTGACATTTCTCCCAGGCAGACGTAACTCAGTGTGCACACTCCCTTAAAAACATAGTCTGTTTGTGTGGGTATGTGTGGCAACATAAAGGGATTTCTGGTTTAGTTGTGTTTAATTATTTAAAGCACAAATGTGATGCTTTTGAACTAATGTTGAAGTGTACAAGGGAGTGATTATTTTATCTGCTTTGCTTTCTGTGGGTGTTCATAGTCATGTCTGAGAAAGACAGTGGTGAAAGTCTGAAAGAAGAAACCTCTTATGAAGATGAAAATGAACAGAAAGCGGAGGATCTTGGCTGCACTGAGCGCAATGAAGAGGGAAAAAAAGAGCTTGAACCTGTGCCTATGACTCGGAAAAGACCTGAACCCAAACCCCCAAGCCAGCTTGCTGCCACCGAAAAGCCTGCAGCTGAAACAGTCAAGGTATGTTCCTGTGCTTGCTCTGAATAATGTGACTTCACATTTAATGGCTTTATGCACAGGAGAATTCTGACCATAAACCTTGCTGCTTTATTGAAAATTCACGTTGCTACTTACCTGAAAACAAGAAGCTGTACAAAAGTTACACGTCACAGCCTGCTTGTGTTTCTCTCCTCACCATAGTACCTGCATCACTCTCTTCTGCTTTTCTGTATTAAAGGTCTCCAATTCTCCTGCTGCTCAGACAGGATGGGGCTACTGGGGCAGCTGGGGAAAATCTCTTTTGTCAACTGCATCTGCTACTGTAGCCACTGTAGGTAAGGCTCTTTCTGGTATTTGATAAATATATTAACCATACTTCATGTCTCAGGCTAGTGCTTTTGAACTTGTTACTTGAGAAGGGGACTTCTGTTACAGAAGCAATTATTGGAAAAATGTCAAGAGAATCATTCAAGTAATGGGGAAAACTTTTACCAAAAGGTACAGTGAGATTAAGGAGATATGGCCAGCCAAAACTACTTTCACATTTTTAAGGTGTTTGCATCATTTTCACCTGGTATTTTAAATGAGTATTCAACTGGTGTTTAGAACTTTATTTAAAAATTGAGAGGAAACCCAAGTTCATTACACTGGCAAGCAAGCTGGGTAGTAGGTTTAAGTGCTGGGTGAACTATCTTGAACAGAAGGAATGCAGAATGATAGGAAACAATATATAGCCCTAGTCCTGTTTCTGTTCTGGTTTCTGTTGTATCTCATGGTTGAAGCAATACTGCTGTCTTCTCTAGGTCAAGGTATTTCAAATGTCATAGAAAAAGCAGAAACAACCCTTGGGATCCCAAGTCCTAGTGAAATCTCTTCAGAGACTGGAGATACTACAAGAGGTCAGTTTTTACTGCATAACAGCAGCACTGAAATGTTTCTCATCAATCAGCCCCAAAATAACATCACCTTACTCTGCATCTTGCATCTTGAGGTAGATACCTGTGTACTAAAATAATACTCGATTGCTTACTCCTGTTACCTCTGAAAAGTAGGTAGGAAAATAATCCAAATTCTAGCCCTGCTCCTGGCTGACACTTGGTGTTTGTTAATTTTCTCCGCTCTGCAGCCGATGGGATTTTTTGGGGGGAGTGAGGAAGTTAATTTTCTGCCTTTTAATGCAGGAAGCGAGAACACTGGTGCTGGCAGCGCAGATGGAGTTGATGATGGCAGTTCCTTTCCTATTGCTGGGGCTCTTGGAGTTTTATCAACCATCTCTACTGCTGTCCAAAGCACAGTGAGTGAGTTGGGAATGCAGGAGGGAGTTTAAGAGAGTGTTGGGGTTTTTACCTTTCATCTGCAGCATTTTAAGAGGAAAATTTTAATTTGGACTTTTGTGGGATGAATGGGGGGAAACTATTTCAACATTCAGGCAGTCTTTAGCCTGTGCCTTGCTTCTAGCTGGCACTTAATGTGTAAGTTGTCTTGAATTTTGATACTTCTGTATTAAATGTTGATATATAACAAAAAGACCCTAATGGTAGACAGTGTGGTGTGTGAATTCCTGTGCATGTCACCTCTGTACTCCGTTATCTTTGCTCCATTCCTTTAGAGTATTCGGGTAAATGCAGGGTCAGACTCATTCCTGGAATATTTCCACTGATTTTCCCAGAAATGTCTAGAGCTGAAACCCATTCTCCTCTTCAAAAACTTCTGTGAAACTAGCCCAAATTGCTTGGAAATGAGCTTGCTTCTGTGACCATGAGAAATGCACTGCAAAGGAACCCATTACCCTTAGAAACTGTGCTTTTGTGATCTGCTGTCTTGTCAATTTGCCGGTGAATCTGAAAGAGCCGCAGGTGGAGAGCTAGCTTCTGCTTTTAAGGCTTGAACAAGAGTTAGCAGTCTGCAGGTCTAGTGTTTTCTGATTGGAAGGGTGAGAACTAAATACTTTAATGTGCTGAGAACCAGCTTGCTTACAAAATAGAAATATATTTCCCATCAGTTTGCTGCAACTCTCTGAGTGCTGTATTAAACTGTTGCATGATAGTGTATTGTGACTCTTTCCATGTCCTGCTACCTTTGTGGTGATTAGGGTTGAATTTTAGAGTGATGAAGATCAATTTGGCTTATATGTGAGTGGCATAACATTGCTGTGTAAATCCCCCAATTCATTGTCTTCAGTTGTATAGTCTTCTGTGACTTTTATGCGCTGTGTATATCCAAATCTGATTCCTAGGGCAAAACTGTTATTAGTGGAGGTCTGGATGCCTTGGAATTCATCGGGAAAAAGACAATGGATGTAATAGCTGAGGGAGACCCTGGATTCAAAAAAACAAAGGGCCTAATGAACAGAAACTCAACGTTATCACAGGTATGGCAGTTGCATATCAGCTCCTCTCTCATTTTTTCTCCCTTCTTTTGTCATCCTGTCTTTAAGTAACCATTTACTATTGAAGCAAAAGACTTCTCCTTGTATATTCTCTATCTTATGGCACTGACCCGAGTTCTCTGCTTTTCTTTTTCAGGTCTTACGAGAGGCAAAGGAGAAAGAAGAGCAGCAGACAGCTACTGAGGTTACCATGGCTACGGAGAAGAAAGCCCATTATGGGTTACTGTTTGATGAGTTTCAAGGTCTTTCGCATCTGGAGGCCTTAGAGATGCTTTCTAGAGAGAGTGAATCAAAGGTAATGGCCTTGAGCGATTTGTCTTCTATTTTGAGTTCAGCTGAGCAGGGCAAAAAAGATGAGAAATGTACGTATATGCATGTGAAATCAAGTGCTCAGAACTTGCTATAAAATGATTGATTACACAACTTCACTTTGACCCCTGCATTGCGATCTGGTGTTTACCTTGGGAGCATTATGGCCTGTCCTCAGCTCCTAGAGTCGTTCTCTTTACCAAGCTATTCAATAATTTTTCACGAATTGCTGTCTTGTCATACCCACTTGTTTGCTGCCTTGGTCTGGAGAAGTGGAGAGTATTGCAAGTGCAGCACAGATTGTCCTTTTTGTCTTGGGGCAAGGAGGAGAGCAGGTCAGCATGCAATTTTGAAATTCATTTACTTTTTTATGAAATAAAATAGTTGAGTAACTTGTTGAATAATAATGGATTTTCAAGGAGACTTCAGAAATAGGTCTTTTTCACTTTCGTCCTTCCCCTAGGAAAAAAGTACTTTACCATTAATATCATTCTGTGATGTTTTCACATGCAGGGTAAACCAGTGCTGTGTCTTCCATTCTGTTTCTTTTTCTTGTTGGATTTATGATTGTTTTTATGGCTGTGCTGCCCCTAACTAGGTGAAATCGGTTCTGAACGCCCTCTCTGGAGAGGAGTTGGACACACTGAAGGATGAAATGGAGCAACTCAAAGAAGCATTTTCTTTACCAGAATTCTTTGAAGAAGAAGAGGAAGAAAAGAAGGGTAAGAGGTTCTGGGAGGAGAAGCTGGTTCTTAATGAAATTCTCAGCATAGAATCAACCAGCCCTGAGATCACTAGCAATGGGCATGATGCCAAAGTGAAGTTATTCTTTAGCTGGATGCTTAATCCTAAAGCTGTCTGTGGGCAGGAGCGTGACAGGTAGCAATACCCTTCATCTCTGGAAAGCCGCTCTGCATTAATTCTGTAGCAGGAACAATTTCTTGCCAGAGCAGGATTAGAGTTGCTTGACTTGTGGGCAGCTCATACAACTGACCTTGGGCCAAGATGAAAATTCAAAGAGATGCTGGGTTCCACTGACCATGAGGGAAAGACATTGAATAGAGTTGTCCAATGTGTGGGAAAGCAAAAAACCTTTTCTTTTTTTCTTTTTAAATTAGTTAGCCATACAGACCGAAAGCCCTAGAGGTGCCTCCCTACACAAGAGCCATCTGATTCTTGAGGATTACACAGATTTAAATGTAAATGTCTTGCATTGCTTTTACCTAAATGGCTCATCAGGGAGGGCTTACACACCTGCATTTGCTATCGTTTAACATTTAGTGTACCTTTTATATTTGTAAATGATGGATCTCACAGCCTTCTCCCCACTGTTAACATCTGCCCTGCCATACAGAACAGGAGAACCATAGGCTTTAAGTGGTATTTCAGATTCTCCAAGGTGATATGCAAGTTAGTGCATTGTAAAATGGTGCCTGAAAAATAATACTAAAAAAAAAAAAAATAATGGAATTACCTTAGCTGCAAAACCAGAATTGAAAAAGCAAAAGCTAACCTTTTGGCACTGGTGTATCCACCTTTTCAGAACTTACGTTATAAATTGTATTTAAAAAGAGCAGGTTTGATGCATTCTTCCCTGAGGTGATGATTCAATGAGACATGAAGAAAACACTTGAGAGACTTGTGCAGAACCAGTTGTGTATCGAAATGTTGCTTATTCCTCTGTCTGCTGTTTGTGTGGATTCTTCAACCTTTTCAATCCTTTAGGAGATGAGGAATTCACCCAGGAAATAACGGAGTTGTTTGCAGAATTGCATATCTGCTCAAAACCGGACAAACTGATCACGGTGAGTTATTTCCTGCCTTCTAAAAGCTGGAGGGATTCCTCACAGGAACTGCTTCTTGGTCCTGCTTTGCTTGTGAAAATATCAAAGACATGTAAAGCAGCTCTGTTTTAGATCTTTTGACAGCAGTAGGCAAAAGGGGTGAGCCTTTTCCTTTGACTTTGTGGGGCAAAATCATATTCTGTCATGTCTTTGGCTCTGAATCAGTAGACACCAGTGTGTTTTTGCCTTGTCACTGGGCAATAGTCAGTGGTGGCAAAGATAGCCAGGAGCAGTAACCCTTCAGCCATCACAGTGAAATCAACCTACAGTCATGAACTGATGCCTTTCTCTTGGTATGAAGCAGCTGGGTTTACTGTGTTCAGAAGTTGGTATGAGGTAGAATTGCCTTTCTTGCCTTCATTTCACTACCCTTCAGATCCACCAAGTGGCAGCAGCATTCTGCAGACATGTTTTTACAACACCTATTAGTCGTCATCTTGCTGGTAAACTCCCACACTCAGTGCTAGAGAAATGATTGCTTTAAACTACATCAGTGCATCCAGCCCTCTACAAAGTCCTGAAGGCACTAGGATCATTTGTCCTGGTTCTTCTCACTAGCTCAGAAGTTGTATCTGTTTCCTTCCTCTAGAGAGGTCAAATACTCCATGTTTTGGGGTGTGCAGGGGGGGCTTCATTCCAGTCATTAAGTACTATGACACATCTTCATACAGGTGAGGACATCTGCTCATGAATGGATAGCACAATTCAACAGTGGTCTTCCTAAGGAAGAAAAAGAAAGTGAAGAAAACCAAGAAGTAGAATCTGGAGATGGTGACCGTGATGCTAAAAAATCAGTGGAGGTAACTCAGTAATGAAGGAAGTGAATATCTGGCCGCAGAGTGTTTCTCTGGCTGCTAAGTTACAGCTGCGATTCCCAGAGTTTTATGGGTTTCTATTTCTGTGCAGATTCTGAGGTCTGAAAGGGCAGCGTAGCGATGGTACATTGTGTGATTCACTGCTCACTTGCTGTTTAGAAAATAGAAGCTGCTAGTTTTTGTGTGGTATGGGGAATCTTTTTAATTCTTGCAGGATATTCACGCGTTTGCCATAAGAAGTCTGGCTGAATTGACGGCGTGCTCCATTGAAATGTTTCACAAAACTGCAGCTTTGTTTCTACATGGTCAGAGGCAAGAGGTGGCAGCCACAGACAGAGCCAAGTCCCTTTCACAGTAGGTTCAACTCTTGGTAAATGTGTAGCGTGTGATTATTTACATACTGATTAAACTGTCAAAAAATCTGTGGGATGTGGGGCTCTTGAAATCTGTGTTCAAAGTTGCTTTGGGTAGCACCACTGTCTTCCGGCAGAATTCTGCTCTCTCTTTCTTTTTCCAGCTTAAAGACATTTCTCGATAGGAAAGAGGAAACCCTACTTGAAAGCTTTTATATAGCCAAGAAGAGTGTCTTCCCTAAGCTTGTGCTAGTTAGTGGATAGACATTTAAAATATGACAAAGCAGTTGTATAAAACTGATTCTTAACTACCTCTTTGTTAATCATTTAGTATGTTAGGTACATGATACTGTAAAATTACTGCAACTAATTATAGACTGGTCTTACCAATAATGCATAATACAACTACTTTCTGTTTTATTGAGAGATATTTCTCAATTATATGAAGCACTCAGTACCTTCTAAGTCAGAAAATTACACTTGTCAGTAAAAAAAGCAAGTTCAGACTTTTCCTTCTTGAATGGCTGTGTCTGTCCTCTGGATGCTGTTTCAGCTCTTCAGCTTTAATTATTTATTTTTCCATCTTTTCCCTCCTTAATTTATCTGAGGAGCTTCTGGTTCTTCAGACACTGGTTATATGCTCTCTACCAGTTTTGGTTTAATTTAGCTTTATATGCATGGAAACAAGGTGGTTTTGTGTTAGAAGAATGCTGAAAGAAAGTTATTTTTGTAAACTGTAATTATTACATGGTTTTCCCACTCTTCTTCCGCAGAATGACGATTGTGCTGTGTAAAGAACTGTCAGCTTTCTCTAAAGAGTTTACTACGTGCTTAACAACTGCAGGGGTAAGAGTTACACCAGGAATAAGATGTGGTTGGTTGATTGCAGCTTCAGGATCTTCACCACATAAGTGCTTTTTGTTCTTATTTTTTCTAAATTCTTCGGTTGTCCACAGCTCATTGGAAGATGTATCGTGTGTGCTCATGTACGCCTTGTGTTGGGTGAATGTGGGTTACTGTGTTCTTATTTGCATGCTACGGGGCACGTGCTCTGCAGTTTGTGACTTAGCTTTCCTACAATTGAGGGAGCGATGGTGATTTGAAACTTACTGAGGATTTAGCTTTATCTTGCATGAAGAAATGTGATCAAATTTTCAGTCATGATAATATATGTCTGATCTTTGCAGGTCAAAGAGAAAGCAGATGTGCTTAATCCCTTGATCACTGGAGTGTTTTTGGAGGTCAGTTATGCTAAAGTTAAAACTTTAAGCTAATACTTAAAAATTAGATATGCTGGGTTTTTTCCACTTCAGTATCCTTACACATGCCAAGTTCTCTAACCTACGGTCTAAGATTCTGCTGACTTGTCTAATATCTTAAAAGTTTTAATAAATGGCTGTAGACTTGCACAAGAGTGAGTTAGTGAGGAGTGAGCCTTATGTGGTCTCAGCTGACAGCTGTGATGGCTCAGAAGACACATTAAATTCAACAGCCTGGATTTCTAGAATTTAAACATCCAAAGTCAAACCTTAGACAAGCTCATAAATCAGTGTGTGAGAGTCACGACGCTTCCCAGCTGTGAAGTTGGTTCTCAATGCTTGTAAACTTCCGAGGTGTGTAGGAAACGGGTGTTGCCTGTTGGTGTGTTCTTCCTTCCTGCCGCGGCGTGTGTATGCTTCACTTTGAAATGAATTCTTCTCATCTATTATCGAAAACAGAATCCTGTGTTTGGACTTTGCCTAATCTTGTTTGGCAGTTTTTAAGCCAGTTGCTTTTTTGCCTAGTGGCATAAAGCCCCTCAAAAACTTAAATTGATTTCTAGAATGAAGCCTTAAAAATCTGACAAACGCTAAGGCTTCTGTTTCTTCTGTGCGTTAATCAATGCTGTCTGAAATGAATATGTGGTTAGTAACCATGATTGGTAGCATAATTATTCATGTCTATATTTTGATTTTTGTTTTTTGTAGGCTTCAAACAGCGCTTCATATATCCAAGATGCCTTCCAGCTCTTGCTGCCTGTACTGCAGATCTCTCTTATTGAGGCTAGAACAGAACTATCGCAGCAATAAAACCCCTTCTAATTAAGAACTTTTTGACCTTCCCACTTCGTAGTTTCCATGCTGGAGAATGATGTAATGGCTCTTATTAAAGGGAAAAAGATTAACTCTGATCACTGCTGCTGCAAGAACAGTGATTAAATGCAGTCTGGCAATGACCGCCCTTACAGCACATTGTGAGACGCGATTAGCATAGTCCAGGTTGGTGGACAACGTGACAGACCTAAAGTGCAGATTGCTTCTCTGTTTTCATGGACTGTCTGTATCTTTTCACTGAAATCCCTCTGCTGTATGTGTTAACGAGCTCTTTGGAGAAGCTCTCTGGACTGTGAAGACAGTGCAGGAGAAAAGAGTAGCAGCTGGCTAGTTAAAGAGTTAGCTAAAATCACGGTGTGATTTTTAAGTCGGAGAGACATAATTAGGTTCCTGATAGCTCTGTCTTGGTCTTGAAATTAATATTGCATGGGAGGTGCAAGAAAAGGCAAATATTTATGATTACGAACCTTGCAGCTCTTAGACTGGAAAGGACAGAACAGAGAGGATTCCTTATCAAGCCGTTGTTGTGAAGAGAAGCCCCAGCTTCCTGAAGATGTTTGCTAATGACTCAGGGATGTGGGATGGGGACTCTCACTGGGGTGCTGTTTCTTGCTCTCTTGCAGAGTGCTTGCTTCAGCACGAGCTGGGAAAATGCTGATCTGGCCCTAAGAATGTGGATACTTTGCTTTATAGCAATAAATGAGAACTGGCTAAAAGGGATTGATCCGTGTTTGGGCAATTTAATGAGAGAATTTAGCAGGAGGACTCCCCTTTTTCAGTGCAGCTTGACATGTCAGCCACAGGCTGTTCACAAACCCAGATACTGCTTTTCTCCCGTCTCTGTGTAAAAACACTATAATGCAATGCTCCTTCTTCTTGGAAGGCATATTAAAGGAGGGGGAGAGGAAGCAATTTGGTTCTGTTAGCAGGAGTCCTAATTTGTCTCAGAAGCTGCTCCACATATGGTATCTGTTTCTTTCTGCTGTGAAAGTTCCCTGCTTTGTTCCTTTTTGAAATTTTTTATCTTTTTGAGCCTGCCCATTGGGAGGGAGCAGCCTCTGTTGGAATCACAAGAGCAGAAATGCACAGCTAAAATGGAACTTCAAGAAGTCCAGAATAGCTAACTAGAGGTGACCGAGTGTCACACCTGCCTCTGTACTCACTCATTGGTAACAATGATGCTCAAATCCCCTTTGGAAAATCCTTTGGGTTTTAGCAAGTCTTGCACATTTCTGCTGTACCGAAGGCTTAACATTCTTCTGCTCTATTTGTGCAATAGAGAAATGATTTTATTATTAGAATACCTTTTGGCTAATGCTCCTCTGATTTTATACATATGGAAAAAGCTTTGCCTTACTCCTGGTTAGACTGATCAGATCTCTAAAGGGAGAGCCTTTTTTTTTTTTTTGCATCTTAAAGAAAACTAAACTTGAAAGGAGCGTGTCTGGAGTAAAAATATCTGCACTACAATAGACTCTGTATTTTTTTTCTTCTTTACAATTATGGCATTATTAAAGAAAGGATTTATTTTGACAACCATTTCAGTGAAAAGCTATCAAGATAGCAATGGGCGTGAACGAAATGAGAAGAAAAAACTGTGCTTTGTTTTTTCTTTCTCAGCACTGGTTGGTTTGTGGGGCAGGGCTGGGGGCTGCTCTGGGGCTGGGACAGCCGGGGCTGTTCTCTGGGCAAGGAACCATCTCATGGGAAAGGGGGCTCTGAACCCAGGCTGGGGAGTGAGACCTCCCAGTTCCTGCATTGGTGGGAAATGGCAGCTTTCCTCCTTCTGCAAAGCCAAAATTTTATGGAAATGTCAGAAGAGAAGAAATAAAGATAACAGGGTTTTATGAAGCAGCAGCTGCTCTTCTTGCAGATAAATTCTACTGACCTGCGGTGCCTTAGTGCAGAGTAGTTTTAATAATCAGAGGCAATGAGGTGATTTGATTTTTTTTGAATATGCAGGCAGTAATTCTTTCAGTCGTTTGCCCACCTGGATTTTGTTATCGCAGCCAATAATCAAACATGCAGCAGCTTCACTTGTGTACCAGCGTGAGGACTGCAGGAGATCGCCAACAAAAACAGTTCCACAGTTGCTGAAATCTTCTTACCCAAAGGATTCATCAGAATTCAGCATCCAACTGTCTGGAGGTCTTATTGCTCAACCTGGCCTTGCACATGAACCTAATGAGAGCTGGCAGTAATTTGAGCACTTCTGGTAGTGTTTGGGGAGGTGAGAGGTGGCTGAGAATAGATAAGAGTTCGCAAAGATGCTGGCAGTGACTTGGAGGAGATAAAAAAAAAAAAGAAAAAAGAAAGCAGCCACAATTATTTTCTTTCCTTGGGAGAGATTCTGTTACTTGCAGCTGTAAAAGCTGCTTCCTGGCAGTTGCTGTGGAAAGGTTTAAAACATAAAAAAGGCTTGCTCCTCCCAATGGGTTTTGGGACTTGCTCCCAGCCCTTGCCCAACCACCTTCCCAGGAACCCATTTTTCATTATGAAAACACGCACGTCCAGCAGCAACAAGACCTCTGACAGAAGTGGGATGAGCACTTGTCCTTGTTTGGAAGAAGCAGTAACTATGATGCCACTGGTGCCCCCGAGCGAGGGTACAGCTGTCCCGGGTCACCCACAGCACAAATTAAATGGCCTGACTCGGAGGCAAGAGGGGGAGAAGTGGCAGGAGGAGGAGGAAGAGGAGAGCTTTGGCATTTCCTTCCCAGGTGTGCGCACTGGATCCTAAATAAACAGCTGTCTGATGATGTGATTCACACAGAGAGATTCATCTTCTGTAGCCAAAGGCTCCTTGGCACAGAAACAGAGGATGTAAGTGCCCAGAACTCTGCTAATTAATGTTTTTCTGGGAGTTTAGTGAGTCCCTTGCAGCTCAGCACTGTGACAGCAGCTTGGAGGTGGCCCCATGCTGGTGTTTCAGGTGCTGGCTGGCGGGTTCCTTTCCTTCCTTCAAGGGTATCTTTGTGCCTGCTGCAGGGTGAGAGCGGAGCCTGTGCAGGTTGTGGGCTGGGACCTGCCACTCTCTGCTGTCCTGCTGGGTGGTGGCAGCCACCTCTGTGCTCTAAGATGCCAGTGGCTGCAGCCTGACCTGATGGCCCAGGTGGTCCTTGAGAGTTCCCTCGGATGCTGCTTTGTGTCCCCGTGTCCAGGGAGCGATGGCAGGGCTGTCCCCTGGGTTGCTCTAACTGGAGGATGCTGCAGGCTTAGGTCCCTCGCATCAAAGTACTGAGAGCCCTGCTGGGGTTGGTGAGGAGCAAGCAATGAGGTCACCAGTTAAAAACGAGGTTGGGCATGGTGTTTGTGGGGGAGGATCCTCCTACGGCGATGGCAGGAGCTGCTCACAGGAATGGTGGTGGATGCCAGCTTGTCCTGACACCAAACAGCCTACCTGGATCTGGTCCAGGGCCTCATGATGTCTCCACCGACCTCCTGTGCCATACTGTGCCAGATGAGTTCCTCAGCTGTGTCATCCCAGGGATCAGGCAGGACTGTGGCCACTGTGAACCTCCACATGGAGCACAGGCCACCAGTAGTTCTTCAGATGGTTTATGTGTGACCTGAAGCATCTCTGCTAGAAAGCACAACTCTGCCACTGTTTTTGCTGAACTGCTCCAGGGTTTATCCACCCTTGCCATTAAACCCATCCCTTATTTCTGATCTAATCCTGCTGAGGGAACTCTTGCTCAGCATTTGGTGCAGGCTCTGGTGGAGGAAGCCTGGGGAAGATGTGGCCAGGTTTTTGGGACAAATGACTTCTGTACAGCTGCTTGCTCCCTGCATGAATTACCCAGGGTTAGTCCTGTTTGGTGGGAGGGGGCTCCACACATGCTGTAAATTAAAGTAAAATGACTGCGGGAGCAACTTTCTTGTAGAGTTGAAGGCTTTAAACGGAGCAAATCTTGCAGGAGAGGTAATACCTTTTATTAGGTAGAGAAAACAAATTAGCTTTCAGGTACACAAGCCCTTCTTGACATTATTGTTACTGTTATTATCCCATCTTGGTGCTATTGGAAATGAGGGCATTGCGTTAGAGGGGGAAACACATTATGCAAGTGTTTAAACCTGCTGGTAACTGCTCTCTGCTGACAGGTATTTGCTTAATGATATGTTGGAGTGAAAGCCAGCAGCAAGGACAAGCATCAGAGGGAGCTGGGAGTGCTGAGCTCTGCCTGATCCAGCCTTGCCCGGACCTTGTAGAGCAGCCAGATGCCTCCCACCAAGAGGGGAGCAAGGACCTTGTGGAGGTTCCCCCCACTGTGATTTCAAGGACACCCCCAAATTCCCTCTGCTCTCCTTCAAACTGGCTCCTGACCCTAGCACATTCTAGAATTGAGTCCCCAGTGCCCGCCCTCATCCTGGGGCAGGTCCCTGTGGATGCCTGCAGCCTCCAGATCTGCCCAGACTTGCTTGTGAAGGGTCAGGAGGTCTTTCTGCTCCTGCCTGTGCTGGAGGCAACATCAGTGAGGCTCTTGTAGGTACAAAAAGGACTGGTCATGTTCCTGGTGTCATGTGCTGCCTGTGACAGGTGGCAGAGCCAGTTTTTCTGCTCTGAAAGTGGGACTGGGGAGGAGACCACAACACTCAAATACCCAGATCCCTGGTAGCTGCCAGTCAGGCGTTGAAGAGGCCAGTTGCCTTTTCCAGCTCCAGGTAAGGCACTTTCTTCTCTTCCTGTTGTCACTTGAGGGGATTTACAGAGTGTTTTATCAATATGATGGGCTGGAGAAGCAGGACGGGAGGGCAGGGTGCAGCAGGAGCATCCCTGGGGCAGCTCACACTCAGTGCATTCTTGGGGATGGAAATTGGGCATCGTGTCTGAGCCTTGCAGGAGGGACTTCGGTCCTCTGGGTGAGATGGGACTGGGCTCAAACACTGGGACCTGTGAATCCGCTGTGCCTGGGGGATAAAGCCATCCAGGCTATTGCATCTGGTGGGGTATGAATAGGCTGGTTTTCTTCGTTACCCAGAAGTCTGATCCATCTGCACCTCACGCTTGGCTTGGCCACGGAGAACAATTACAGCTTGTCAGCGGGGACCATAGCGCCAGTTGCTGGGTTTTACGGGTCTGCCTGCCTGGGATTTAGGGAACCAGCTCATCTGGGGCAGGGAGACCTGCCTGCTCCAAACTCAGCTGGCCAAAGCTCCTAAGGCACAGGCAGAACTGGATCTGCTGGTCTGGGATGGGAAAAAGAGCTGAGCATTTTCAGTTGTCATCTGATCCACCACCCGTGGTGAGGGCTGCACAGGATTCTGGGTGGCACTACCCAGACAGGACCCTGGCAGAGCCCATGGTGGGGAAGCCCACCCCATCTCTTGGAAATCATCTGGGTTGGTCCCAAGGGACAGGGCTATTGGTGCAGTGGGGAATTAAAGGGTTGTAACCCCCCCATGGTGGCATTTCTCAGCATGTGTTGGGGCAGCACTACCTTTTTCCAGCCCTGGCTGCTGGGCTTTGGTCTGGTTGCCCATCTCGTAGTGCAAAGCTAGAGGTCCCTCTATGTGTACCTTGTGCCTTTTCCTATTTGCTTGCCCCATGGCAGTGAAGGCAGGGGCATCTCCTGAGATCTGGGGCTAGGCACATGCCACGGGAGCTGCCAAGCAGTTTTGGTGGAATAGGATCTGCTCTGATGGCATCAGCTACATCTTCTCCTGCATCTTCCCAGGGGTTTCCTTTTCTTTTGTTAACATTTGATTATTTTTAATGATTTTAGATTAAAATGCAATTATTTTCAATTAGTAGTTGCACTTCTTAATTACAGAGATGAATTAGATTGCTGTTCATTATTAATTAGATTTTAACTTTGCACTGATTATGCCTTTTATCAGCCACTTCCCACACTCCTGCCCTCCCCGTCCAACCTGCCTCTGCCCCGTTGCTGCTGCAAACCCCGCTGCTTCCCACTGCCCTGCAACGTCGCAGGGGTTTTAAAACCTGTCCAGAAAATAGAAATCAATGTTATTGGCTCAGAAACTGCTCTTTTAAAGCCTAAATACCAACCAGATGATGTCATTTTGTGGCTAAAAAAACAGAACAACATTAAAAGAAAACATTAATGTCCTGCTTTCCTCTGTCAGTGGCTAGAAGAAAAATTGTTTCCTAATTACCTGCTGCGGCAGCAATCCTGTTCCTCTCCTGCAAGCAGAAGGGACCCGATCCCTCATCCCTGCTGCCTCCCCTCTGATCCTATTTCATGACTATTTTGTGAACTTTGGTCCTGCTATATTTAAGCATCTTCTCCCTCTCCCTCTTCTCTTACCTTTCAGGCACCTAATCAATGCTCAGAGTTCTCTTGCCATTGCTCTCAGTTTCTCCCCTGCTCACTGCTGCCTTGATTGCCCTGTCCCAGGAGAGGCGTCCTCTCTGCTGAGACCTCCTGAGAGCCCCCAAACCTGCTCTCTATTGATTCATCCTCATTTAATTTTAAATATTTGTGTAATTTGCACTTGTTCACATGGGGGGTGGGGATGGGGGTGTTAAGGCATCTCCCTGCACATTTGCCCTGAGATTTCTCTGTCTGGCTCCATCACCCTCCCCTTGCTGTTTCCCCAGTTGGAGGACAGTGGGTGCTGTCTGGGTAGGTGCAAGGTCTGGTCCTTTTTTTTCTGGAGGCTACAGACTGTTTTACCCTTTTCCCCTCATTTTACTCCATGCTCTAGTTGCTCTTTCAGGTCCTCTCTGTTCCATAGGTGTGACGGTTTTGTGCTCTTTGGCTTCGCTGAAATGTCGACAATCTTGAAATGTGAGTGTTTGGTGTGAACCCAGGGGGGACTTGCTGGGTTTGCCTCTGCTGGATGCTGCATGCTGGCAGTGAACCTCCCTCTGTGTCCTGTTATAGGGTTTGGACGGGAAGATAAGGAGAAAGAGGACAAGGAAAAAGAGAAGGAAGAAGAGAAGGAAAAGACTGAGGGAGAAAAAGAGAAGGATAAGAAGAAGAGGAAGAAGAAGGAGGGAGAGGACAAGGTAAAGGAATGATGGAGTTTTCTGTAGATCAGCTGCTGAACCATTTGCCAGAGAGTTTCCAGCCCTAATGTCCCCAGCTCAGTGCTTAGGGTGAGCCCAGCACCTCCCAAACCATCTAATGCCAGGGGCTGTGCTGGGGACCCCACGGAGCAACTCTGCCACTGGCTGTGCGGTGCCTGTGGGGCACCCTGAGCATCCTGCCCAGCATGTGGTGGGATGAGGCCAGCTCCTGCAAGGAGGATCTGTGTTCCAGGGGAAGAAAGACATCTACAGAGCAGGGCCACCTCTGCAGGTGAGCACAGCACAGCAGGGACATAAATGACGCAGAGCCCCAAGGTTACCACTGAGCCCTGTGGAGAAGGATGTGAGGCACAGGCAGGCATGGGTGGCAGCCAGGATTTGTAGGGTGTTATGAAAGAACTGGCCTCTAATGACTTACATCCTGGCTGTGAAAGAAAGTTGTGTCTGACCCATGGCAACCCCACGCCTCTGGCAGATGGAGCTATACCATCCACAGCCTAGAAATCACACTGCCTGAGTGGCTTTTCTACTGAGAGATAGCTCCCTTTGCTCCCAGTATTCCTAGTTGTCCTTCCTTTACCTTCTACTTCAGTCCAGTTGAGACACTGCTGTGAACAGCAATGCCGTCTCACCAGACACATCACTGAATCCCTGCTCTTGGCTCTGGAGATCTCTGCAGGGTCACGGACACATGTGGGTCCACAGCAGCACTGGTGCTGCAGAGCCTGGCTCAAGATACCCACAAGAACGGATGTGTTTCTGACTTGAGGCTCTAGCTCGAGCAGCCAACTGTCAGGGTCCCCTGGTGATGCTTGTCCTTCTCTCTTCATCCCTGCAGGGAGATGGGGAAGAGGGCAGCAGCAGCAGCTCCGACAGCGACTCAGAGGTAACCACACCAACAGCTCTGTGCCAGGGCCTGGCTGCCCCAAGGGATTGGCACCTGCAATCCCCTGTGTGGGTGCTGGTTTCGGGTGCTACTGCATAGCTACAGATACTGGGGGATGGAAACCAAAACACTCGGGCACTCCCCCCACATGGTGTCCCTTTTCCTTTCATTCCTGCTCCAGGACCACGGCAGTGACAAGGATGAGAAGGAAGATAAAAATTAGCCTTTCCATGCCGGAGCAGCAGCGTGTGGCCTGGGAGCACCGAGGAGGTGGGGATACAAAGGGCAGCGTGTACTGGAGAGGGGACCTTGGCCGCTGTTAGCCAAATAAAGGTGTTTGTAGGCTCCAAAGAGACATCCCATTTATTCATCCAGTCTCATTGCCTCCCCAGCGCTATCTGTCTCTCCCGAGAAGGAAACAGCTAAGGGAAGGCAATAGGCAGGGAGCTGGGAGCTGAGTGCGTGCAGGCAGGTTTAAAAAAATGCATGAAAGAGTTTGGAGAAAAATCTCAGAGCTCTGGCTGCCTGGCTTTCCAGAGTCCTCCAAAAATAGACAGTACCAGCATCCTTCTTGTCCCCTTCGTGTTGCTTGCTATGGGATGGAGCAGCCTGAGCAGCGACAGATGCCTGGGGCTGTGCTGAGCTGTTACAACTCACTGTGATTTCAAATTTATCAAAAAAACACTAAAAGTACTTACAAGCAGGGGAAAAAAACACAACAAAACCTTCACTTTCTGCAGTGCAGCCCCAGCGCCGGGGGCTGAGCGTGTGCGGAACCCGCCTGGGGCTGGAACAGGGCGCAGCGCTAGGATTAGAAAAATATATGCATAAAAAAAAAAAAAAAAAAAAAAAAAAAAAAAAAAAAAGATGAAATTTAGGGAAAAATGAGCTGGCACCGCCATCTACCGGGGACGGGACGAGTGGCAGCGGGTCCGTGAGTTTCATAACCGCCTGACTGTTTTGTAAGGCTCCCGCAGGGAGGCCGGGGGCAGGGACCGCACCGTCCCCGGCGGCGACAAGGGACAAAGGAGGAGGAAATCGTTCCTGGAAACCAGTGCCAACACCTCGGCCCACCGCTGCTGCTGCTGGTATCAAGCCCAGAGGGCTCACTGTCAGTGACAACTTCAATGCAAATCTGTGCACAAGCTCCCCCCGCTGTATCTCAGCCTTGATTTGTTCTCCTGAAGGAGTCTATTTTTAAGGGTATTTTCCTGACTAATGCAGATTTCAGACAAACTTGAGTTTAGGAGTCAACACCGTGGAGGATTTTACATGAAACCACAGAATGTGGCTTTAGATCTTGTTTTCCTGGAACAAATGCAGCCGGCTCTTTTATAATCACAACAAACAGCAGGAAAGATGCTGAGGAATGCTGTCTTAATTACCCAGCACAAAGATTAAAGGGAAAACATGAAGACGGGAAAACCAAACAACCCCAAAAGCAAACTGGGTTTCAATGCACTGGTTTGGCTTCAGCAGGGAAAGGCTGAGTCTAAGTGCCTTATTGTTGGGTGAACAAGGATGCCTTAGCGTAAAATAACGCCTCCATGCAAGTACGCTGGGCTTTTGCACGAGACACAACCTACTTTCAAATAGTATATGGGGTTGCGACATTTTACAGTCCCTTCAGGCCATACTCCTGCAGGATGGGAATCTCTTGGAATAAATTATTTGCATCTGGACACGAAAAGGGGAGGCCCTGCCTTTGCTTTTTAAGTTAAAGGTTGGAAACTTTTCAAGCATGCTGTGCCAGACTATTTTCTGAAGAATAGCACACCTGTAGATGCTCAGCTGGAGCTGAGAGGTGTTGCATCTCAATGGACTGAGATTCCGCTTTTCAGTTGATGGCAGATATCTCACCTAACAAGCTAAAAACCCTAAAATTGACTTCTGCACCTTGTGGCTCAGCTTCCAAAGTGGGTGAACCTCCCAAGTGGAGCCAGCGTTGGTACACCCTGTGCTGCTGGGTGATGGTGAGCACTGAGCCAGGCAAAGTTTTACCGTTTGCTGTTTGTCTTTTATAGTCCCTGCTTCAGGCCACTCTGCTAAGCTCTGTGCAAATATAATACATGCAGCCAGATCCCTGTGGCACAAGAGTAAAAAGCAAAACACACCCAGGGATCAGCTGTGTGAACGTCCAGGCGTCTCCTCCGACGGCCAAGAGGTTCTCTGTCCTGCCTTTGGCACCTCACCCTGCACGTAGCTCACTCCCCTCTGTGCCCCTGTGCTGCCTTGGGTTGAATGGGTCATGTTTTCCCAGAAAGTTGCAGGGGGCGAAAACCATTTCAAATTATCCAGCATCCCTAAGTCCTCATTGCATCTCAGCCCTGGCTTGAAGCCAGGCGATGTGAACAGGCATAGAACACCAGCATTCGTGCCAGCCATGAGGATTAGGGCTCTAGAAACACTTAGTAGAGGAGGCAAAAAGCAGGTAGAACATTTTGGTGGTGCTGAGGAGACCCTTAGCCGCAGGGGGACAGTGGCTGTCCTGTGGGACACGTCCCTCAGCATGACCTCAGAGCTGGGTTCTTGCCCACAGAAGTGACAGCCAGCAGCTTCTCAAGCTCTGCTGGGCTTGACGTCTGACTTCAGCGGGATGTTTAACCACCTCATTTGCTTGAAGCATCTGCAAGGTTCAGCCTGCGGTCCCTTGGAGCTGGTGTGCCTTCAGCTGACTGGGAGAGGAGCACAGACGGAGCTGTGCTGAACATCCATCACGTCAGGCTCGTGGAGGGGTGGAGTAGGAAAAGAAGACCAGTGAGAGAAACTGGCAGCCGTGGAGTTACTTAAGCAAGTCTTGTTTACACACATTTGCTCCCCTTTATATAATAACCTCAGCTTGTTCTCGGGGAGCAGGAGGGGTTGTGCTGCCCTTGCTCATAACATCTGGGGGTACCTTCAGGGACCCCGCATGTCATGTGGCCGACCAGGCCATCATGGCAGCAGAGATGCCAAGAGGGCTTAAGTGTGGAGAAAGAACTGATTTCCAGCTGATTTCCACACCATTTCATGCAGAGATGTTACCAAATGAAGGCAATTTTCTATAAAGGCCAACAATTTCAGAACAGAAAGGTTGGACCTTTGTTTTGCAATGAAATTGTTAGTCCTGGATCTAGGGGCTTTATTCTACAAAATGTTCTATGAGGGAAATGGGCCTCTCTAAGGTAGAGATCAAAAAGAAATCTTTCCTCTATTCCTAAGTGCCTTTCTTCACGGGAAAATTTGAGCCGCTTTTTCATTCCAGTTAGAAATCCTGACTTTCCCAGAAAAGCTGATTCCTGCCGCCCTGCTTATGATCTGCTTATCTTTACAGAGCACTGGGCAGAGGTCTCCTATGAAACAACTCTTCTATTTTTGCTCTGAATAAGAAAAGGAAAACCCAAGCAGAAATGAATCTTGCAAGTAAAGGATGTTTTGGAAGGTCAGGTCCCTGCTTCTGCTCCCACTCCCTGCACAGCACTCACACTTGGGTGTGCCCTTCTGCACCTTCTGCACCTTCTGCACCTTGTCCCTTCGTTCTGAAAATATGTTAGTTAAGACTCTTTCCTATGTTGATTAGCAGCTAAAAGTTATAGCAGGGCTTTATTCACTGAAGTGCTTGGGATTCATGTTCATGAAAATGACTCTGATGATACACAACTTTCACAGCACACTTCTCTCTCCTGCAAAACTTTCAAGGACTTCTGCATCTGCTCTGTCAGAAGAGCAGAGAAGGCTCTTTACTCCCCAGACCTCACCGCAATACATTCCTAAAATCCACATGGAAACACAGCCAGGCTTCTTGAGAAGGAGAAACTGCAATTTGCTGCAGCAGATCCACCAGGACAGGTTTCTGGGGTGACAGATCTGCTGCTGAGTACTAACAACTTGACCTCTTTACAAGCCGTGACGTCCAGGCATTATGAAAGGGCACTATGGCGGTGGGGAGGGTGACTCACCCAAACATGATTCACCTGCCGTCCAAAGTGCAGCGAGAGGTGGAGGCCAAGCAGCCTGTGAAAAGAAAAAAAAAGGGTACATCAGGAAATACTCATCTGCTCCCTGCCCAGGCCACCACCGCCACAGCCAGCCAAGGAGCCTACAAGCAACTATTTATAATCGTGGTGGAGACACAGCTCTGCTCATCCTGCCTGAAATCCAGCCCAGGCAGACCCTGAGCAGCCCCCCTGCATTGCTCCCTGGGTCTTCAAGGTGCTTTGTTCTCCTCCGTGGTCAGACATATCTCTTAGCTGGAATTTAAACCACTGGCTTTGCAAGACTTCTTTTGTCCTCACAAAGAAAGACACTGAATTATGAGGCTGGTGGTGGTGGAGATGCTGGAGCTGAAAGAATAAAGACCAGGACAGAGCATGAGGAAGCTACTCACAAAACCTCATCTGGAAAGATGCCTGTACAGGAGCCAAGACCAAGAGCAGAGAAAAGGGGAAAGATCTCACCCAGCAGCTCTTGGCTCCTAGGGAAGGAGTATTCGTGGAGGGGATGGGTGCTCAGTTGCAGGACCTTGTAGCTTGTCCATGCTTATCTATCGAGCTGGGATGCGCCAGGCAACTGCAGATTCACTCCCAGTGGGTGCCTTGGTGAAGGGAGCCAGGCTTCTCTACCAGTCAGCACCCTCCTGTCACTAAGGCACTGGATGAGGGGGACAAGTTGGAACCTGGACCTGGCCTGACCAGAACAGAATAGAGGTGTCACTGCAGACCAGGCTCTGCCACTTGCAGAGCCCACCCATCGCCACTTGCATCTCCTTTGGCAAAGTCAAAAGGAAGTGCTGGGTCCCTGCCAGCCCTGCTGGCATCTTTGTCAGGTGGGTGGGAGCTAAACAGGAAGAGTAAAAAAAGGAAGAAATGAGAGAGGCGGCACGTACTCGCTTCTTGCTGGGGCAAGGAGCCAAGGCCACATGGGCTGGTGAATGAGCTGGGCAGGGCAGCCTGGCGAGTCCCCGAGCTGCAGTGATGTGCCCCTCTGGCCACACGTCCCAGGTCAGGCATGCAGACGGACACATAGCAGCTTGTGAAGCCAGTAAGTTTTGTCTGACCCTGTAGTAATGATGGATTACAAATCATCTCTCCCCATCCAGAAGATGAAGTGGGTGACATGACCTCTGGCTTTGACCTGCTAGAATGCACCAAGTCCTTGGAAGTCCTGGACCTTGCCGTAATGTAAAGGTGGAGTTATATCCTCAGAAAGCAGGTTCTATATGGCTTTTTCTCCTAGAATAACTTGGTTATGTTATCCACGCCGTTGGGCACCCGTGGATTAGATGGTGCCAAATACTGGCTTTAGCCCCTTCCATGGAATCTCCTACAGATGGAGGATCTTCAGCTGCCCTTGAAACACCAATGAAACAATTGCAATCCATCAAGGCAAGCTTATAGCACCCTGCACCACAGACCATGATTTTGTCACTCACCCTAGGGCTTCCTCTTGGATAATGGGGACAAATCTGACCTTGCTCTTAGCTGTAGTTCCTCCTCAAGAATATATGGCTTGTACTTGACCACCCATGGGAAAGGACATCTCCACACGTTTTATGTGGGACTTGCTTCCAAGACTGACTGCTAATGTTCTGCCAACCTCTTTGCCAAGATGTTTAGCCCAAGAGAGTAAAATGAGCCAGATACAGATCTGGGCTCTCCCCCTGTGACTCTTCAGTTTCCAGGAGTTCAAGCATAAACCCAGTTACATGAGCAATGAGATAACGTTACATCGCAGCTCTGTGTCCTGCCAATCCATGTGATAGTCAACTCATTTCTCTAGGAATGATGATGCCTCAGGCAAAGCCTGTATGACTCAGGAGGGAAAATATTAAAGTTTTCTTTAAAAGAAAATATTAAAGCTTTCTGTAATTCCGCAAACCTGTTTACATCTGATTCTCCTTACTGAGAGAGTCAGGGCCTCTGAGCTTCAGGACCCGGGAACAATACCATGTAATTTAGATGGTTGCTTCCTGCCCAGCACCTTGTCAGCACAGTGCAGACCTCAAATACCAAACACCAAGGAGCAGCGTGGCAATCTGCTTGCCTCTTCGCCTCTACCCGGCAGAAAACCAGGCACGGAGCAGCTCCCCTTGTTGCATACAGAGACCAGAGAGAAAAGGTGCTGGTTATAAAAGACGAGCTGTGGCTGCAGAGGAATTGTCTCCCACACCACCTGCTTCCACTTCCTTTTGCTTCAACTACCAGGACCAGTTTTGAACTGTGTGTAGCAAACGGAGAAACCTGGTGGTTGGATAACATCCTGGATCTGGAAATATTATGATGCAAAGAAAGCAAAAAATTCCAGGAAGCTGACGTGTTTGTTGATGGGCCGGGATGGGTATGATGCAAATAACTCCCTGCACGTTATTTGCACATACTGAGGCGTAAAAAAATAATTCCTTAGACCAACTCTTAATGCTGGCAGACAAGCTGGGATTCAGGCACAGAGCGGCTGGAAGGGTGCTGTAAGCCTTGAGGTCAGGAGTGGGTCTGCACAGATGCTGAGGCTGGATTTGGTCCTGGCTCTTTGCCTGATCACCCAGGCAGAGGAAAAAAAAACCAAAAAACAACTGGAGCCTGATCCTGTGCGGGCTGCTCCTCCTCCTCCTCAGCTGGAATGCTGACACATTCCTCCTTCCACTGCTTTTGAAATCGGAAAACTAGTTCTACTTCTGTGCAACAGGACTTTCAGGTCTGCTGGTGAGAGACTCATCTGTGAAGGAGGAGCTCAGTGGGCAGAGCGGGGACAGCTGTGTGTAAAACGGGTCATGACATTCTCCACGCATTATTCCTGATTAGCAAGTGCTTATGGTGCCTTTAAAGACACCTTCAGGAGCACGCAGGTCTCTCCTCTCTGCACAAAAAAAAGGCACCACTGGGTAAGTGCTGTCACTCTGAGCAGCTCCTTAATCCCTAATGTGACAAAATCAAATGTCAACGCTTGCAACAGATTCTTATGCTTTAAGAACAAGCGAACGCAGCTGCTGTGGAGTCCCCGATCCCTGTGTAGCCCTGTCAACTGGCTGGACCATGTTAACACAGCTCTTACTCGAGCAGAAGCACAAGGAGGAGCTGATTTCCCCTGCAGCAACACCTGGAACTCCTCACCTTGCACTAACCCTGGGCTCCTTCCCATCTTTAAAGTGAAAAAAAAAAAAAATAAAAAAAATTTATAAAATAAATCCTATTGTGCTTTGCAAATAGTTCCTAAACACAGTCTGATCTGTTCCGCATTATGCAAAACACGAAGTCCTCATCTGGCCAGCAGAATGGTTAGCATTAAGCATTTAAAGCTTTTTTATTTTTTTTTTAGTAGTTATGTACTGAGTCAGCACAAGCACACCAGTGACAAGCGAAAGCATTTGGAGTTCAGAACCAGCCCAGCTCTGGATGGAATGAAGAAAACAAATTGTTCTTGCACTGGCACTAATGAAGCCTGGTTTCCAATGGACTCGCGTGTTGTGGTTGATTGATTTTTAACCGCATTATGCAAAGGCAGAGGCACGTCCTCACTGCTTACAGGGTGCTGGAGAGCCCACACATGCGAGAACAGCTGTAGAGTGAATCAGGAGGCGAAGAAAAGATCAAGGCACATCTCAGGGCACAGCGCAGTGTCTCTTGGAGGATCTGGCTGGGGTGATGAAAGATGCTCCTCTCCTCATCTGACCCCAGCTGCCTGTGGCAGAGGGCTGCTGCTCCAAGCCAAGCCACACAAACAGGTTATGGGAGCTCTCGTCGAGCACATTGCTGCAAAGTTAGCCACAGTAGCTAAAATCACCCTCATTTCAAGGCTCAGGAGGCATAAATGTTCTTTAGGGGTTACCTGGAGGTAAAACCAGTGACAACCTCCTAGTTGCAATCTTTTGTTTTAAAGAATAGTCAGGGTTTGGTGGAAACAGCCATGGCAAGAACTTAATCATGACAGGATAACGTCTGGTGTGAATGAGTCTTGTCTGTCTGAGAAATACCCATTGGGGAAGTGATGTGGCTGGTCACTCTGGGAGGACAAACAGAAACTGATTCTGTGGATGGGGAACACAGAAAATATCCTATGAGGGGCAGAGTCCATGACAACCCCACAATGCTCCTGGGGCAACCACGGTCCCTAATGCCATACTCAGGAGGTGTTCAGCGCTGTGCTGCTAAACAGGGCCTGAGATTTCTCTAGTCTGAAGGGACCACTGAAAAAGATAACGGAGCAAGCAGCGAAGCCTTCCAAGCCCACATAAAATAGATGTTGAGCTTTTAAAACTGCTCATGAGTTGTTAATGTAATCACAGTAGATTTTGAAACAAAACCTGCTCCACAGCCCAAACCTCTGCCAGCCACTCCTGTAGAGGCATGGGTTTCACCAGTGCTTCTCTTCTACTGGTGGTCTCCCTCCTTGGGCATGCCTTTCAGTGCATGCATGGGTTCAGTTTGGTTTTGGGGACACACAAAAATGCCCTTGGGGAATGTGCATCATCCTTATATAAAGCCTGATATAAAGCTTTATATAAAGCTCCAGAGTTGCCAGGTTTCAGCTGTTTTCCCCAGCACCTGCTATGCAAGACTTGCTGGCTCCTCAGTGAATGGCTGTATGGTGGGGCAAAACCCACAGAAAAAATGAACCCCACAAAACAAATCACCCAACCCAGCAATCTCGACCACTAGAGCATACCCTGAAGTGCCACATCTGCGTGTTTCTTAAATATCTCCAGGGATGGCGACTCCATCACCTCCCCGGGCAGGTCGTTGCAGTGCCTGACCACCCTCTCAGTGAAGTAATTCTTCCTAGTATCTAACCTAAACCTCCACTGCCATAACTTCAGACCATTTCCTCTGGTTTAATTACTTGTCCAGGTGGGTTTTGAATATCTCCAGAGACGGAGACCCTATCACCTCTCTGGGCAGCCTGTTTCAGTGCTTTGCCACCCTCAGAATGAAGTTCCTTGTCAAGTTTAGATGGAACATCTTATGTACAAGTTTGTGCCCATTTCCTCTAGTCCTATCACTTGGCACCAGGGAAAACAGACCGGCCCCTTCCTCTTCATAGAATCATAGTATGGTTAGAGTGGGAAGGGACCTTAAAGATCATCAAGTTCCAAACCCCCTCTTGACACCCAGCCTTTAAATGCAGAGCCCAGAACTGGTCAACCCCCCAGCACCCTGCTGTCCCAGCTCCAGGGGAGCAGTACCAGAGCCCCCCAACATCCCTGTGTCCCAGCTCTGAGATGCGCACTAGAACCCCCTAAAGCTCCCAGCAGCCCTGTATCCCATCTCTGGGGGATGACATCGGAGCCCCCAAAAGCCCCCAGCAGCCCTGCATCCCATCTCCAGGGGAACAGCACTGGAGCCCCCCAACATCCCCATGTCCCNAGCCCCCCAGCACCCCTGTGCCCCGTCTCCAGGGGAGCAGCACTAGAGCCCCCCAACATCCCCGTGTCCCAGCTCTGAGAGATTGGCACTGGAGCCCCCTAAAGCTCCCAGCAGCCCTGCATCCTGGTTCCAGGGGATGGCACCGGAGCACCCCAATACCCTCGTGTCCCGTCTCCGGGGGAGCAACATCGGAGGCCCCCAACACCCCGGGGGGGCTGCTCAGCAGCCGTGCCAGACCCCACACCGGGGTTCTCCCCCCCATCCCATGCGCTGCCCGCCCGGTGCCGGTACCGCCCGGCGCCCCCGGTCCCGCCGGCTCCGTTACG